>CM042434.1:28000591-28213091 GCA_023631565.1 Gymnocephalus cernua | reverse complement strand
TTAAACAAGAATAAGGTGTAGGTAAATACTTTTTAGTTGAAACACAATCATACTGCATATAAAAATAAAAATATTAACAAAAAAAGTTTGGTGCTTCACTGAGCTGCCAAACTAAAACATTTCAAAAGGTATAATGGAGGATTTTCCTGAATTTTAGAAAAGAACCGCCCTCTCCACTTTTTGAAAAAATGCACATGCGCAACACCCTACCTGCTCCCGAGAGGAAACGCCTATTAAACATGTGCACGAGAGAGCGTGCACTAGCCTAGTTCTCCTCGTGCACGCTCTGTTTACAAGTTGCTGTCGGCATGGCTCTACAAGCCGACTTTCCAAAAGAAGATTTGCACTTTTTCCACTATGTCAGACTCGCCACCGGTAAGTGGAAATCTATTTAGGACAAGCATCTCTATAGCTAACGTTAGCATGCTACAGGCCAACAAACAAGCTATCGCCGAGAGCAGGGAGGCAGCGCCGCGGTCGGAAACTTTTATATACTGTCTATGGCCGTCTGCTCGCTGACCTGTCAGCGACCACTATACCTTTAAGTAAAACATTTCAAAATAGATCAAAGTGCTTCCCTGAACTGAGATCTAACATTTCATGGCTCAAAGTCTTATAGCCCCCCCCCCCCCTGCTGTCCTCTGCCCCTCAGATGGACAACACCTGTAATTTGGCCTTCTTCCCCTTTAGCCTTGCCTAAACCAATGACAGTACCAGCTTGCCACACTCCCACAAAAAAAATCAAAATTCTCCAAAAAATATACAGCTGCAACACATGTAAATGAAAATTATCTGAATTAAATAGCCTAGGATACATTTAAAATATATATATCTCTGAGAAAGCTCCTTCACTTGTTATCAACAATAACAGATTAAAAGAGAAAGAGGGCGCCCGGATAGCTCAGGTGGTATATATAGAGGTTTACTCCTCGACGCAGCGGGCCAGGTTCGACTCCGACCTGCTGCCCTTTACTGCATGTCATTCCCCCCCTCTCTCTCCCCTTTCATGTCTTCAGCTTTCCTATCAAAATGAGAGAGAGAGAGAGAGAGAGAGAGAGAGAGAGAGAGAGAGAGAGAGAGAGAGAGAGAGAGAGAGAGAGAGAGAGAGAGAGAGAGAGAGAGAGAGAGAGAGAGAGAGAGAGAGAGAGAGAGAGAGAGAGAGAGAGAGAGGCGTATGCTACTCACAGAGTGACAGCTGACTCACTATGAACGGGTCCAGCACGGGTCGAATGCTTTGGCGGGTCAGCGGCGTTACACACGTCTTGTATATGAAATGTCTGTATCGTCACTGCGCTGTATTTTGCAGGCTCCGTCCGAAGTTAGTTGCATTCAATAACTTTGTCTGTGTTTTCCGCCGTGCGGCGGCCGCAGTAACACAGTTAGCAGCGGAAACACTGCTACAAATACAGGTTCCCCTCTCATGCTTAACGATATACAGCTGTGTTAATAACTATTAAAACTGTAGACAAATGTCGCAGTGTGGACCGATGCCGTGTCTCTCGTGTTGCACGGTGGCCGTGTGTGTGAATGGGGGCGGGGCTGCGCGGAGGTGTGCGGCGGGGCTGCACGGAGGTGCGGCGGGGCGGCGCATGTGCGACCAAAATGGTCGCACTCTCGAGCCCTGCCTTTGAGCCACAGCTGTTTATCGCATTTGCTCTCACGCTTGATGGCTGTCATTTGTTTAACAAACCATATTTGAATTAGGATAAAGGAGAAAACCAAAGTCCTGTTTACCTACAGAGCATTAATCTTAGTAAACTACCATCAAGGTCAAAAGATCTGTCCGCCCAGACATTTATGGTCACACTAATGCACGACAGCTATGAAGTGACTGATCTGACTGTTATTATAGCCTTTTCGATATAGCGTTCAGGGGTAAACAGACATGCATAGAAGTGGGCGATTTACTACCATGAACATTAAAAAAATGTTTTTAATACTGGGGTAGAAATGATCATCATTTATCAGTTAGTTAATCCTAATGAAATATTAATGAAAAAATATATAATAATGTGGTTGAATGACATCTGTGCCGAAAGATTTTTTTTCAAACTTTGGGTTTGACTGTAGTATGCTGGCTCATGAATAAATGAAATGAAGTAGCCTTCCTAAAGGTCTCACCTCTCCTTCAGGCCTTAGAAACCCAGACATTGGACAGCAAGGCCACCGTGGTGACTGTGTCGGACCTGAAGGCCTGGACCTGGTACTGTGTGAGCGTCCAGTCACGCTACGACTTCTTCAACAAGAAGAGCAGCTTCACCTCACCCCACTGCATGCAGACCGAAGGTAACACTTTTTTAATCACAAACAATAATGCCTAAAAGAATCTGCCTGTTGCTGCCCTCTGGGAATATATTATGAAAGCAAGGCAAGTCATCCTTATTTGTATAGCATTTCAGCAGCAAGTCAAGTGATTTATATAAAACAAAAAAGAGTTAAACACAATTAAAAACATTTGTTAAAGACAATATAAAAACAGCTCAAATAAAATAAGACACGTATGAAATACAAGTTACAGTGCAGTAAGAAATGAACAACAACTTTAAAAAAAAAAGGCAGCATCAGGGCACCTGGGTAGCTCACCTGGTGGAGCACGCGTCCATATATAGAGGTTTACTCCTCAACGCAACGGCAGCGGGCTCAACTCCAACCTGCGGCCCTTTGCTGCATGTCATTCCCCCCTCTCTCTCTCTCTCTCTCCCCTTTCATGTCTTCAGCTGTCATCTACAAATAAAGGCCTAAAATGCCCAAAACAATAGTCTGAAAAAAAAAGTTAGCATCAAAAAGAGTACAATTTCCCATAAACGGGAGTTTCAAAAACCTACTGCGGTCTTCTTCACAATAAAATATCTTTGGTGATACGTCACGCGATCACTGACATTAGTTTTGCCAACAATATCATTGTTTTCTTTAACGTTGTTGTTAACATTTTTAACGTTATAATGGAAAGCAAGCTTGTCGGCTTGTCAGCTAACGCAAGATCAGCGAATTGTGTTCTCCTACAATGTTAATTCAATGTGAAGGATTTTGGCAAGGCTATCTTCTCCACTGCATTAGTATTGTTATCTGATTTGTAATGTATATCTTGTTGTAAGATATGAGTGAAATGAAAACGAACACGTTACGAAACAAGACCCATTGGTGTCTGCTAATACGGCACCAATACAACTGCTATCTACCGGACCGAATAGCAACGCGGATTTCTGTGCCACTTAAATGCCTGGCTGCACTTCTCTCTGATGCTCCTGAACGGACGTTAGAGGCAACAAAAACATCGCCGCATGTGACGCTAGTTAACACTACACTTGACAGCAGGTAACGTTAGCCTACCGTTAGACACGTTAAACACAGTTAAAATGCTGACAGCTAAACGGTGTAAAAGTGTGTCTGTATTTCACTGTAGAGGATTCCAACACCGGGATGTATGACAGTCTGTAGCAACAGCACAGATGTTGCATTCACTTGAAACTCGCCTTGCCAGCCTCGTGCTGCATTCACAGTTATTGTAAAATACCCTTTTCCCATCCAGTGGCTGTTTTTGTCATTCAACAGGAATTTACTGGTGAAATAAGTTATTTATGGGAGGGGGGGGCTGAGTGACAGGAAGCCAGTGAAAAGCTCTCAGAGCTGGAGTGATGTGATCCACTTTGTTGGTCTTTGTGAGTACTCGAGCTGCTGCAGTTCAATCAGGAGAGACTTCCTTGCAAATATGAAAAGATTTATTGTACAAGACAAAATATAAAATGTGCAAAGTCTCTGGAGATTAGACTCCATCAAATCCATAAATGTAGGGGGGGGGGGGGGGGGGGATGTAACCCATACATATCCCCCGATGGAGTCTAGACACTGGTGGTGGTGACAAAGGTGCACAGGAACCAATCGAGAGTGCCAGGAGGTAGTCAGTCGACGATACCTGAAGTACCTGGTGATACTACCGGTGGTTGAAGGGGAGGAGGCGGGACGCACTGTCTTCCTGACAACTGGATAGGAGAGAGCAGATTTAAAACAGGATGTCATGCTGTGATTGGCTTGCAATACATGGCTGTCTCTGATTGGTTTAACTCAGTGTTTCTCAACGGGGCGGTACCGCCCCCCAGGGGGCGTTCAGAAGATGATGGGGGGCGCTGGAAGCAATATTTTGGAAAGGGGGGCGTTGAGGTGCCCTTGGGGGGCGTTTGTTTGAAAGCTAGTTTAAAGCAAAGATTCATAATAACAATACATGTTTACACTTTAAACTACTAAAAAACACTAGTGGTCTGCAACATTAAAACCTGCCAGTTTACAGCACTGCAGCTGGTCGAGACGGTGGATTATTACCCTTCTGTGCTTTTGTCAGCTTTGTCTGGTGCAGCTCCGTGCTGCCTTCATGGAAATGGGACGTCAGAGAGATATATGAGAGATATCGACTGTGCTTCGTTGTTTGGCAAACATTTAGCCAGTGTTTCCCCTATGTTGATTTGCAAGTGGCGCACCGCCACAGTTAAATTTCTGCCGCCACGCCACGGTATCAATGTTGATTGTCGGAGAATAGCGCGCTTCACAGGTAGAGCACAAACCCAGCCCCGTCTCTATTCACATGCCGGGATTCTTGCCTGCGCGACACACACACACACACACACACACACACACACACACACACACACACACACACACACACACACACACACACACACACGGAACTCTGTGCGGAGGTGTGCGGCGGGGCTGCACGGAGGTGCGGCGGGGCGGCGCATGTGCGACCAAAATGGTCGCACATGCGCCGCCCCGCCGCACCTCCGTGCAGCCCCGCCGCACACCTCCGCGCAGCCCCGCCCCCATTCACACACACGGCCACCGTGCAACACGAGAGACACGGCATCGGTCCACACTGCGACATTTGTCTACAGTTTTAACACACACACACCTGGATAATGGTTAGGGGGGCGCTGGCACAAAAAAGGTTGAGAACCACTGGTTTAACTGAACAGCTGAACCTGATTGACTACTGACAAGTGAATGCCTAGGAACAGCTGATCAATTAGGAGTGATGTAAAAAGGAGATGGAAGTCTTCCTGAAAGAACTAACGCTGAGCTCAATCTGTCTGATTGATTTCCAGATTTGTCTGTTTTTACCATCTGCGATTAAAGCTGAGTGTTGACATTTACAGTTTTTTGCCGATTGCTTACACACTAAAAGTGAATGCTTAGACAAAAGCTAAACTTTTGTAACCATGCCTTAAACAAAGGCACCAAAATGTTTTCTGCTTTGCACTTTGTCTGCACTTCTGTAACACACATCTTGCAAAACAGGATACACTGTTTCTTACAATAGACACTTTGTTTGAAATGAATTAAAACTCTTGCAGTCATCGTGAATACACTTCTCTTTAAACTGCAAAACACTATCTGAAATTGGCAACACTAGATAGTTATTGAACACCAGTCAGTCTGAGCCTCAGCAATACAAATAGACGTCAGGTGAGCTCACCTCCTTTTTGTGAGAACTTTGTAAACATGGAGGCAGTCGGAGCGAGAGGAAGAGAAAGAGGAAGAGTAGGAGGCCAGACCCTAACAGAAGGCAGGATCCATAAACCATTCCCATCCTTTACAAAAAATGATTTTACTGCAATAATTTTTTCAGTATTGTTTTTTGTTTGTTTACAGTAACATTGTAATGATTACTGAAATGTAAATCTAAAATGTAAATCTACTTTGTGTTTTTTGTTGTAAAAACCTGCAATGGGAAAAAATAAACTATATATTTCTTTTCTGATGCCTTTCTATTTTTGCATTCATTAAAATGTAAAGAGATGTTCTGTACTGGAACAATATCACAGAAGCCTGTATGAGAAAATAGGTATACAAAGTACTAAAGAGAGGAGTGATTTGTATAAAGTACATCAGTTTGTTTGTTGCTGCTTTTTAAAGAGTAATTAAGTGGTGCATGTGTCATTTTGTTGCAAAAATGCCATTTTGAAAAAGGATTGCAGAGTTCCATCTTGACATAGATCATTTTCAGCGCACACAGAAAGTAGACAGTGTGACCTTGAAGAGATATTGGCGGAATTTGAAAAAAAAGTGTATTTGATTAACATCGCTAAGATTTAAGAAGACGGTGTCCACACTGGGTGTCCTGTATCCATCACTGTCGATAAATAAATAGCCATGACTACTGCAGACTCATTTGTCCTGGTAGTAAATGCTGATTGTAGCCTTTGGCACTGCAGACAGAAGTGTACCAGAAGTGTAAGTGGGTTTTTGGCCAGTGGGAAAGGAGTATAACTTTGATGTGATCTATGTACGTGTCACACTTTAACAGGTGCCGTTCCGTGGTGGCAGATCTTTGGCTACTTCCTGCTCTCTCTGGTGATCTGCTTCTTGTTCGTGATAGCCATACTCTGCAGCTCCTTTTGGTTCTTCAAGACTGTTAAGGCGACATTTTACCCCTCCAACCAGCTGCCTACACACTTCCAGGTATGAAGCCACAGCTTTGGCTCTGTGCATGCAGCAGGCACATCTAGTTTAACATTTCAGTTCAATTAAAATTCGGTTTTATTTATAGTAGTATCAAATCATAACAAGAGTTATCTCGAGACACTTTACAGATAGAGTAGGTCTAGACCACACTAATTTACAAAGACCCAACAATTCCAGTAATTCCCCCAAGAGCAAGCATTTAGTGCGACAGTGGCGAGGAAAAACTCCCTTTTAGGGAGAAACCTCGGACAGACCCAGGTTTTTCGTAGGCGGTGTCTGACAGAGCCGGTTGGGGGTGTGATGAAGAGTGGCAATAATAGTCACAATAAAGATAATGGAACTATGACTAGAAATAGTAGTTGTAGTAGTTTGTGGCGTAGCAGGGCACTGCAGGACTGATATGTAAAGCAAAATAGTTGTTTTGAGAACATGGGATTTATTGTCATATATTTGGCCAATTGAATTAAAGGGTAGCTGCTGTTTTTTTCAACCCTATTTTCCTATGTTTTTGTGTGTAAGTGACTGATAGGAAGAACAATCTTTGACATTGGTCCAGTATTAAGCATAAACGCTGTAACCAGCAGCCACAGACCGGGCTGCAATGTAACCCTATGGGGCAAATGTGCATCGTCAATTTGGTCCACTAGAAGGGCTTTATTTTGCCGCTGACAGGCTCAGATTAATATTCTAAGTGTCTGACAACATTATGAAAAAGATCCCTACAGAGATAGGCCTTTTTAAAACCTCCTTTTAAGACCTTTCTGTTTAACCAAAAACAGCTCTGAGGTCGCTAGCACTAAACCCACCAGACTCCATCCAAACAAACGGTAGTTACCCTTTAAATGCAGCACAGGAAGGCTGTGTTGCTTGGTGTTGGTGAAAGCCAATTGATATATTAGTCGAGTATCCACCATGTTGATTATAAGTCCACAAAGAATTTGCTAGTGTTGTCAACATTAGAATTTAATCTCACTAAAGTTTATATATTCAGTTAATTTTCAGATTCAATCTCTGTTCTCTCCTCCTCACCCCGGTCTTCCCCCCCAGTATCTTTGTGACTCATCTGGGTCTGACATTCCTCGCCTCCTCACCCCGGATTCCGACTCGGAGCTGTTGTGTGATAAGGTGACCGTCTGTCCAGAGCAACCGGTCTTGGAAATCCACATCCCTCCCCCGGAGGCCCTGCCGGTGCCCCCGTCAGACAGCAGGTGGGTTAATCTCTGATGCTACATCAGCTCACATGTCACGTGTTCGCCACAGTTTGATAGCGAAGATATTCTTCTCATAAGAACATTAAAGGTACAACGTTAATGCGGGGCCAGGAAATACAAGCAGCCAGTGATTCTCTCGAAAAAAAAATAATTTCATTTAAATAAGTTTACAAATATTGCTCCGCGACCCAGGTCTTATCCTGTCCTCTGAGCTGCTTGGGTGGTCCAGAGGCAGCGTGTGATGTTTCTGCATCAAGTTAGCCATCACTCTCATGTCCGTGGTCAAACTACCACCGCTAAAATTGGAGTGTCCCTGTATTCTGACCTTTACCGTAAATGCATTGAAACGGCCCAGAACACACATGGGACTACATCCACTTTTCAAAATAAGGTGTTAACACAGAGTATATACAAAATACATACAGTATATGAACAAAAGATTATTTGGATTTTATTCGCAGGAAGTTCAAAACATGGTACATGTGTCCCTTATGAATTAGGAAATCCCTCTACATTGTGAGAGAAATGACTTTACTCTTTGATGATGGGTTGCTGGAAACAAATCCTGACAGTGACTGAATTTCATTTAAGGACAATTTAGACTAGATACAAACTAAAAAAAATCCTTATGTTTCAATAGTTTACAAGAGCACAATGTCTTTCATAGATCTAGCCATTTAACGTTGCTCTCAAAGTGCGTCAAGACGATGATGATGCATTTAACTTTGAAATGGACACTTTTTTTCTTCTGGGGGGAGCGAGCCCCCTAGAGGCTCCGAGGTCCACCCAGCACAGTCTCACACAATCCTGTGGGAAACCCCGAACATTTTCAAGGGTTTTTTTTATTTATATGGCTTTCAATGACTCAGCCTCACAGTGTTCACATATAATTATGTGTTGCATTTCATAAGTTTGCCAGCAAGTGATAGAATGAATGTACCTTCCCCTTGATGTCTCCAGTGGCGGACACAGTCGCCAGGGCAGCGGCGGCAGCGGGGACTCAGGAGTGTACTCCACAGGGTGCAGCTCCGGTCTGCGGCAGCCCGACAGCATTCCATCGTCCTCAGGGGACGAAGACTCTGGGCAGTGTTTCCTCGACTTGGAGCAGGTCAAGATGAAGGACATGGCTCCAGGGCTCAAGACTCGACTTCTGATCCCCGACGAGGGCATTGTTGACGTGTGTGTGTGAAGGCAAAGCATGCACGCGAAAAAGATGTTTGTTGAGAAGAGCATGAAGCGAGGGTGAACCACGTTAAGGAAGATAGAGGTTTGTGGAAAATGTGCAGCGTGCCTTTTCTCCAGCTGTCACTGTGAAATGAGATGAAACCGTTGTTTAAAAAAAATGAAGAAAAGTGTGGAAATCTGACTTTTAGAAAACAAAATAATGAGTGACCGACTCACACAGGAACAAAACAATGTGCTGTGATGTCACTCCATGTTACCAACTGCCAAGGAGGATACATGTGGTCTTCACTGGTGATATCTTTCTTTACAGATGAGATCCTCATGTCGCCTACTGTTCCTTCCTGATTTTAATGTTGTACATTTCCTTTCCCTCATCTCCAACAGCCACAGTCTTAGCCTTCATGCTGTGAATGGTTGAAAGGTCCCTCTAATCTGACTAAATGTGGGTGAGAGGACTAGCTAAATTCACTGTGTACTTGTGCTGCTGTGTACCTATGTGGGCTGGAGCAGGTGCACTTAGCATGTCATTTCACACATGCATGTTGGGACCACAACTGTCCTGAAATCCCACCTTCCGGCTCCGATGTCCAATCAAACTTCTGCGGCATCTTTGGTGTCCCATTTTTCAGGAGATGAGCCTCTCTCTAGGAGCTGGGGGGGGCAACCATCTCAGCAGCACTGCAGAAAAGCTTGCGCAGAGATGGTTTGCATAGTATAAATTAGGCATTGTGTATCTATGAGTGTATATATGAAGACTAGTCTGCATTAATAATGATTTTAAGAGTCAAATCATGGTTTTACTGTCATTGTGCTTTAATGGGTTCACATAAGTAGCCTAAAGGTGCTAATTAGGTAGCATTAAATATAGGGCCGGACAATTAATCGAAGATTTATCGACATCGAAATTCTGATGCTGTTATCGACATATTTTTCCCGTGACGATAATTTAGATAATTTATTCCAGTTGATAGGCCTACTTTCTCCTTAAAAACATTCTACCACGTGTGTAGTCACGTGACTTCCCCGGATTAGTCAGCCGCATGGAGGATAACTCAAACACTGAGTCTGAGTCAACTGAGCAACTTGTGCCCAAAAAACACGTCTGGAAACATTTGGGCTTCAAAAAGAGATGATTTAGAACAACGTGATTCATTAGCATTCATTTATCGTTATCGAGGTAGACTGTGCAATTAATCGTGATTTTGATTTTAGGTCATATCGTGCAGCCCTAATTAAATAAACATACGCATATAAAGTGACTACAGAGGGTACGACTGACACCAACAGTGGACGTGGATGCGAGTGTCGTTGCAAGATGTACCTACAGAAGACTGCAGTGATTTCTTACAAAACATAATTGACATTAGTAGTAAACAGAAGCACATCCACTCAGCTGCTGTTGGCAGTAAATCCTCCTTAATGGAGGTTTGAAAGTTCAGTTGTTGTGTCCGTTGAACTGTATTGTCTTCCTGACAGGTGTTTGTTATATAGCCTATTCTCATTGATGGGCATTCGATTCAATTTTCTTCATCGATCGTCGGTAGAATTAACGATCAACTATCGATTTAATCATTAATATTTTTATATTAAAATTCATTATTTATTTAACTTTTTATAAATTAAAAACGCAATGAAAATACAAAAATACAGCATGTTTTTCCTTGATGAGATCTTAATTACAAGAAGAACAACGTGTGGCAGTTAAACTGGAGGTTAGGCTAAACCTGACGGCATGCGCTGCGGTGCTCTGAAGCAGCGGAACCTGCTGCTGCGAACCGGCCTTCTTAAAAAGAGACCCTCGTTTGTTCCAAAATAATAAATTAAAAAAATTATGTTAAATAATAACTTAACCAAAAACATAATACTACTTAGATCTGACAGGTTTGATCAAAATGTAACTCAAAACTACCCAAGGCACGGACAAAGTCTAATAAAAAATAACCAGTAACTCTCTTACAAGTTCTGCACCAGTCTACTGGTTTTTGTTGAGAAAAATAAGCAGGTTGACATGATCTGGGGTCAGACGCGACCGCTACCTGGTCACCGTCAGTCCAGCCGCCAAAAACACCCACCAGGATGCACAGACCTCCAGGGAACCTTATTCCGTTCTTCGTAGTGAGTTTCTACCAGTCTGGTGATGGTACGTCGTGACGGAATGTGACATGCTGGTTCCAATATCCATCTCAATGAACTTGCAGATCCCTTGGGTCATTTTCTCTGTTCGTTGTGCATCGCAGCTCCTCTGTGCTAACGCCGAGTTGATGCTAGGTTGATACTGAGAGCAGGACGCGAAATTACGAATCCCACATTACCAGGGTCAGATGTCGGATGCACTTTGTGGTACATCATTTGAGTTGTGGCCGTGTTGTACTTATACACGGCGTCGCTCTGTTTGCATTGAACTAAGTCGTTTTTTAAATCAAAATGGTCCCACGCCACACTTCGCCGTGACCTCTTCATGTTTACTTTGGAATCAAAACGGAAACTCGCAGGTAACTGAGCAGCCTATGGCGCCCCCGGGTGGTAGAATGTGTAATTGCTTCCACACAGAAATTAATTTCATTGCTTCAATCGCACTACACAACGCAACCTGCATTAGTTTAATCGATGACAAATTAATGTGATCGACGAAATTCTTAATGATCAATCGTCGATTAATCATGCCCATCCCTAATTGATATAAATGGGATGGGCAAAACAATAGACACACCTGTAGGATAATACAACTCAACAGCACAACTGGCAGTGCTGGTCATTGCCAGTTAAGGGTTACTGAACGCAACTGGTATACTGCACCAGGCTCGCCAAACTCAGATCAAACTGTCGAACTAGGCAGCGCTGATCATATATGAATCAAGACTCTGTTACTCTATTGCATATAGTTTTAAGGAACACATTTGTAGTGTACTGATTAGCTCTAATTTAAGAAAGTTCTCGACCCAGGCCGCCATTTTTTTCCCTGCTTCAAAATGGACCAAGCACCGCATGTGTCGCTCAGCACTACGTCGTTTCGTTGCTGTGATTGGTTGGAGTTGTAGGTCTGTTCAGTTGCGCGCCCAGAGGCAATTTGGTCTGCAGCGATGGTAACGGCCCTTGGAAATTTGAAATAAATTTGACGCTATGGCTATTAGTCTGGCAGTGCCAGGCTAGGTAAGACCTACTGACATTGTGATTCATTAATTGTTCTGTTGTTTAACATTTTGCTCAAATGTATGTGCTGATTAGAAGAACTGGAGAAATCCACTTTATTTTTATTTAACTTTGTTTTATACAGATAATTTCACACAAAGAAGGAATAGGACACAAAGTGTCATAAAGTGCTAAGTCAAAAGTGCCAAGTGGTAGTTTAAAACTATCAACAAGAGCAGACCTCCCACAGACGCTCTCTTCAGATTTCTTAAAAGTAATTTTAAAACTCCTCGGGGAATCATGGTGGACAGCTGCAGGTTCCTGCTGTAGCCTGTCCCAGCTTCACCTTTAAACAGGGTAGTTTACCGTAAATGGGGATCGCTGTTGATGTCCAACAATTCATCCAAAACAGCGACTTGTGGAATTTCTTCACATAAAATGAAACATTTTCCAACCTGTTAACATAGTTATGAAGTGTTGTGTTTCTGTGTGTAAAACCAAAAAAAAAAATGGAGTTAGGAATTCATTTCTGTCCTTTGGTTTTTCTATTTCTCATCTAATCAGTCAGTCAGGCTTAATGTCTCTAAGGGAATCTTGTATTCATTTTAACAAGCATTTGAATACATTTTTATTTTGCCATTTATGATTCTTATAGAATGTGTGCCATTGTAGTTTTATTTGTTCTTATGACATATTTTATTTGTATCAAATATATTTTCCTCATTTGTCATTGGAGCTATATTACTTCCACCTCACTTTTACACTTCATCTTTCATCGTTTGTTTTTTATGTTTTGAGGGGGAAACTTGGTTGTAACACAACTTCATCTACACACTTCTACAGGTCTACATTCAGCCAGAGCTTCCCCTGAATGTCCACAGCTTAGCAAACATATGTTGTGAATAGATACAGCAGAGCGCGAGGGCTGTCTGTGCTCTGTGTACTTGTACAGTTAAATAAACAACTTCCAACACTTTTATCTGCTTTATCACAACTAACTGCCTTTTCCTGATTCTGCAATGTTGGGATGTATGAGTGACATTTTGAGACAGCAAGTGTTCAAACTGTAGAATGTGATAGGAAAAATGTCAACAAAACAAACAAATTCAAGGCAGGATGTTCAATAAAGTAACATTTTGAAAGACTTAAGGAGTGCAAAATCCCTTAAATGCAACAACCTTCCAAGTCTTACAGAGCGTGTAGAAAGCTGTCTAGTCAACTTATGATTTAATTTCCTCAAGCTTGATCCAGTCATCCTTTATTGTAATTTCCAATCTGCATTGCCTCATGTCTTACCTGTTCGTTGTAACTTGAAATTGTATATAAGCATATTGTTTAGCAGTGTACTGGTGACGTGAGTGTGGACAAAGCAGTGGCGGTGTCAGTGTCTCCCTGTCCTCACATCTAACCACTATTGCATCTACAGCACCCATGTTAATGGACAATCATTCAAATGAAATAAATCACCTCTTATACCAAACCTTGGTGTCAAAATGAGCGACTTTACTGTGCGTGTACTGTGGATTCTCATACACACATGCAGAGTTCCAGACTGTCTGATCTGAAGGTTCAAATATCTTTTTTTTTTAAAGAGACAGTTAACCTAAAATCAGCACTGTAGTACTCAAGTCTGGTCTCAAGATGTTTTTGTCATCTGTTATCTTAGACTTCTCAAATAGATGCATTACCTACATTTAGGCTACACATTTAGGTAATGCAAAATGAAATGCAAAAAAGTGTGTTGTAAAAACCAAGCATCCAAATTATAGAGTTTAATTCACACGTTTTATAAGATTTGTTTCCTGTTCCCATCACATTTTAAACTGTTCTTAATCCCCAGGACTGTACTGAGTGATATAAATTGAATCTCATTGTGAATAACACTGAGACAATAGTATATTGTTTGATCAGTATACGGTATTCAATATTTAATACATTTATTTACATTAAAGGAGGCATGGGGTCATTTTTAGTTTTATACGTGTATTTTTGGTTTACGTGTTTACATTTTTTTATTTATTTTTTTATTTAACCAGTTAACTAGTTAGTGATGTAGGTCAGTAATAACACAGTAAACATGAATAGACAGTCTATATAAAATGCTGAATGTAGTGAAGAGTCAATATACAGTTAGTGCAAATAGTGTTCTGGGTGCTAATGTGGTTCAGGAATAACACAATATGCATGAATAAATGTCTGTCTCAGACAGTTAGTGGGATAAGGGTTTTGAGTTTCAGGGTTTTTTGTAGTACATTCCAATCATTTGCAGCTGAGAAATGGAAGGAGTGGCGGCCAATGGAGGTTTGGGTGTTAAAAGGGGCTCTGGTCACAAAACGTATGACACAGTGATAAAGAACATCCAGTTTTTTCAAGAGAGTTTGAGGCAGTTCTGTAAATGACATCACTGAAATCGAGGATTGGTAAAATTGTCATTTTCACCAAGGCGAGTTTGGCTGCGTGAGTGAAGGAGGCCCTCTTGCAGAACAGAAAACCGATCCTAGACTTAACTTTGGTTTGAAGGTGTTTTATGTGTTGCTGGAAGGAGAGGGAACTGTCTAACCAGACACCTAAGTATTTGTACACAGCCACATTTTCTAATTCCAACCCATCGAGCGCGGTAATACTCATCGGATAGGCAGGGGTGGGCAGCGATCGATTGAAAAGCATGAACTTGGTTTTGCCAGTGTTTAGTAGTAATTGGAAGTTTCAGAAGGAGTGCAGATTTCGGAAGGAGTACTGAATATGTATATAAAGTGCTTAAATCCCTTTTCTTAGTAAAGTACTTGAAAAGGTTGTCTACAAAGAGCTGCATAGTTACCTGTCACTCCACAATCTGTATGATGTGTATCAATCTGGCTTCAGGACTAACCACAGCACTGAAACGGCTCTAAGAATAGTATGATCTAAAGATCAACAGTTACAAACAAACCTTCCATCTCAGTATTACTAGACCTGGCTGCAGTCTTTGACACCGTCACTTGGCCTTTGCAGCCCTGTCATTGACTGGCTCTCTTCCTATCTAATAGGCAGGGCTGGACTGGGATAAAAAATCGGCCCGGGCATTTTTGGCCCAGGCGGCCCACACCCATCGTGATTGGTCAGACACATTCCCTGCAGACAGTCCTCTTAAAATATGCATCCATTCTATGATATGTGTTGCCTAGTGTTCTGCATTCATGTGATAGTTTTGGATCCTTCAAGAGGTCTCGAGACTTATCTGTTGATCTTACACTTAAATAATTATTTCATTCTTAGAGTTATGATTTGTATATTTATGGTATTTATTATTATTATTATTGATATTTGATATTGTATTGCCGTTGTTGTTATTATTACTATTTTGCTTAATATTGGCTTAGCAACTTTTAAAAACTGTTTACTGTTAATTTTAACCATTGTAAGATTCATATTTTGTCGCTTTGGACAAAAGTGTCTGCTAACTACAATAACCATAACCATAACCCTTCCCAAAAGCTACAATAAAGCTGGGAGTAGTACATGCCCTGGAAAAGAGAAGCAGTGTACTCACTCACTTTTGATTGACGACCTGGAGGCCATAGGGTAGCCTACACAATGTCCATACTCAAGTGCAAGTCATTGCCAAAGATAAAGTAGTCCATCCATCCATCGTCGTCCGCTTATCCGTGGTCGGGTCGCGGGGGGAGCAGCTCCAGCAGGGGACCCCAAACTTTCCTTTCCCGAGCCACATTAACCAGCTCTGACTGGGGGATCCCGAGGCGTTCCCAGGCCAGGCTGGAGATGTAATCCCTCCACCTAGTCCTGGGTCTTCCCCGAGGCCTCCTCCCAGCTGGACGTGCCTGGAACACCTCCCTAGGGAGGCGCCCAGGGGGCATCCTTACCAGATGCCCGAACCACCTCAACTGGCTCCTTTCGACGTGAAGGAGCAGCGACTCTACTCCGAGCTCCTCACGGATGACTGAGCTTCTCACCCTATCTCTAAGGGAGACGCCAGCCACCCTCCTGAGGAAACCCATTTCGGCCGCTTGTACCCTGGATCTCGTTCTTTCGGTCATGACCCAACCTTCATGACCATAGGTGAGGGTAGGAACGAAAACTGACCGGTAGATCGAGAGCTTTGCCTTCTGGCTCAGCTCTCTTTTCGTCACAACGGTGCGATAAACTGAATGTAATACCGCCCCTGCTGCGCCGATTCTCCGACCAATCTCCCGCTCCATTGTCCCCTCACTCGCGAACAAGACCCCAAGGTACTTAAACTCCTTCACTTGGGGTAAGGACTCATTCCCTACCAGGAGAAGGCACTCCATCGGTTTCCTGCTGAGAACCATGGCCTCAGATTTAGAGGTGCTGATCCTCATCCCAGCCGCTTCACACTCGGCTGCAAACCGATCCAGTGAGTGCTGAAGGTCACAGGCCGATGATGCCATCAGGACCACATCATCTGCAAAGAGCAGCGATGAGATCCCCAGCCCACTGAACTGCAACCCCTCCCTACCACGACTACGCCTCGATATCCTGTCCATAAATACTACGAACAGGATTGGTGACAAAGCGCAGCCCTGGCGGAGGCCAACCCTCACCTGAAACGTGTCCGACTTACTGCCGAGAACCCGGACACAGCTCTCGCTTTGGTCATACAGAGATTGGATGGCCCTGAGAAGGGACCCCCCTGTTACTCTGTTACTCTATTGCATATAGTTTTAAGGAACACATTTGTAGTGTACTGATTAGCTCTAATTTAAGAAAGTTTTCGACCCAGGCCGCCATTTTTTTCCCTGCTTCAAAATGGACCAAGCACCGCATGTGTCGCTCAGCACTACGTCGTTTCGTTGCTGTGATTGGTTGGAGTTGTAGGTCTGTTCAGTTGCGCGCCCAGAGGCAATTTGGTCTGCAGCGATGGTAACGGCCCTTGGAAATTTGAAATAAATTTGACGCTATAGCTATTAGTCTGGCAGTGCCAGGCTAGGTAAGACCTACTGGCATTGTGATTCATTAATTGTTCTGTTGTTTAACATTTTGCTCAAATGTATGTGCTGATTAGAAGAACTGGAGAAATCCACTTTATTTTTATTTAACTTTTTTTTATACAGATAATTTCACACAAAGAAGGAATAGGACACAAAGTGTCATAAAGTGCTAAGTCAAAAGTGCCAAGTGGTAGTTTAAAACTATCAACAAGAGCAGACCTCCCACAGACGCTCTCTTCAGATTTCTTAAAAGTAATTTTAAAACTCCTCGGGGAATCATGGTGGACAGCTGCAGGTTCCTGCTGTAGCCTGTCCCAGCTTCACCTTTAAACAGGGTAGTTTACCGTAAATGGGGATCGCTGTTGATGTCCAACAATTCATCCAAAACAACGACTTGTGGAATTTCTTCACATAAAATGAAACATTTTCCAACCTGTTAACATAGTTATGAAGTGTTGTGTTTCTGTGTGTAAAACCAAAAAAAAAATGGAGTTAGGAATTCATTTCTGTCCTTTGGTTTTTCTATTTCTCATCTAATCAGTCAGTCAGGCTTAATGTCTCTAAGGGAATCTTGTATTCATTTTAACAAGCATTTGAATACATTTTTATTTTGCCATTTATGATTCTTATAGAATGTGTGCCATTGTAGTTTTATTTGTTCTTATGACATATTTTATTTGTATCAAATATATTTTCCTCATTTGTCATTGGAGCTATATTACTTCCACCTCACTTTTACACTTCATCTTTCATCGTTTGTTTTTTATGTTTTGAGGGGGAAACTTGGTTGTAACACAACTTCATCTACACACTTCTACAGGTCTACATTCAGCCAGAGCTTCCCCTGAATGTCCACAGCTTAGCAAACATATGTTGTGAATAGATAAAGCAGAGCGCGAGGGCTGTCTGTGCTCTGTGTACTTGTACAGTTAAATAAACAACTTCCATCACTTTTATCTGCTTTATCACAACTAACTGCCTTTTCCTGATTCTGCAATGTTGGGATGTATGAGTGACATTTTGAGACAGCAAGTGTTCAAACTGTAGAATGTGATAGGAAAAATGTCAACAAAACAAACAAATTCAAGGCGGGATGTTCAATAAAGTAACATTTTGAAAGACTTAAGGAGTGCAAAATCCCTTAAATGCAACAACCTTCCAAGTCTTACAGAGCGTGTAGAAAGCTGTCTAGTCAACTTATGATTTAATTTCCTCAAGCTTGATCCAGTCATCCTTTATTGTAATTTCCAATCTGCATTGCCTCATGTCTTACCTGTTCGTTGTAACTTGAAATTGTATATAAGCATATTGTTTAGCAGTGTACTGGTGACGTGAGTGTGGACAAAGCAGTGGCGGTGTCAGTGTGTCTCCCTGTCCTCACATCTAACCACTATTGCATCTACAGCACCCATGTTAATGGACAATCATTCAAATGAAATAAATCACCTCTTATACCAAACCTTGGTGTCAAAATGAGCGACTTTACTGTGCGTGTACTGTGGATTCTCATACACACATGCGGAGTTCCAGACTGTCTGATCTGAAGGTTCAAATATCTTTTTTTTTAAAGAGACAGTTAACCTAAAATCAGCACTGTAGTACTCAAGTCTGGTCTCAAGATGTTTTTTTCATCTGTTATCTTAGACTTCTCAAATAGATGCATTACCTACATTTAGGCTACACATTTAGGTAATGCAAAATGAAATGCAAAAAAGTGTGTTGTAAAAACCAAGCATCCAAATTATAGAGTTTAATTCACACGTTTTATAAGATTTGTTTCCTGTTCCCTTCACATTTTAAACTGTTCTTAATCCCCAGGACTGTACTGAGTGATATAAATTGAATCTCATTGTGAATAACACTGAGACAATAGTATATTGTTTGATCAGTATACGGTATTCAATATTTAATACATTTATTTACATTAAAGGAGGCATGGGGTCATTTTTAGGTTTATACGTGTATTTTTGGTTTCTACTAGAACGTGTTTACATTTTTTTTATTTATTTTTTATTTAACCAGTTAACTAGTTAGTGATGTAGGTCAGTAATAACACAGTAAACATGAATAGACAGTCTATATAAAATGCTGAATGTAGTGAAGAGTCAATATACAGTTAGTGCAAATAGTGTTCTGGGTGCTAATGTGGTTCAGGAATAACACAATATGCATGAATAAATGTCTGTCTCAGACAGTTAGTGGGATAAGGGTTTTGAGTTTCAGGGTTTTTTGTAGTACATTCCAATCATTTGCAGCTGAGAAATGGAAGGAGTGGCGGCCAATGGAGGTTTGGGTGTTAAAAGGGGCTCTGGTCACAAAACGTATGACACAGTGATAAAGAACATCCAGTTTTTTCAAGAGAGTTTGAGGCAGTTCTGTAAATGACATCACTGAAATCGAGGATTGGTAAAATTGTCATTTTCACCAAGGCAAGTTTGGCTGCGTGAGTGAAGGAGGCCCTCTTGCAGAACAGAAAACCGATCCTAGACTTAACTTTGGTTTGAAGGTGTTTTATGTGTTGCTGGAAGGAGAGGGAACTGTCTAACCAGACACCTAAGTATTTGTACACAGCCACATTTTCTAATTCCAACCCATCGAGCGCGGTAATACTCATCGGATAGGCAGGGGTGGGCAGCGATCGATTGAAAAGCATGAACTTGGTTTTGCCAGTGTTTAGTAGTAATTGGAAGTTTCAGAAGGAGTGCAGATTTCGGAAGGAGTACTGAATATGTATATAAAGTGCTTAAATCCCTTTTCTTAGTAAAGTACTTGAAAAGGTTGTCTACAAAGAGCTGCATAGTTACCTGTCACTCCACAATCTGTATGATGTGTATCAATCTGGCTTCAGGACTAACCACAGCACTGAAACGGCTCTAAGAATAGTATGATCTAAAGATCAACAGTTACAAACAAACCTTCCATCTCAGTATTACTAGACCTGGCTGCAGTCTTTGACACCGTCACTTGGCCTTTGCAGCCCTGTCATTGACTGGCTCTCTTCCTATCTAATAGGCAGGGCTGGACTGGGATAAAAAATCGGCCCGGGCATTTTTGGCCCAGGCGGCCCACACCCATCGTGATTGGTCAGACACATTCCCTGCAGACAGTCCTCTTAAAATATGCATCCATTCTATGATATGTGTTGCCTAGTGTTCTGCATTCATGTGATAGTTTTGGATCCTTCAAGAGGTCTCGAGACTTATCTGTTGATCTTACACTTAAATAATTATTTCATTCTTAGAGTTATGATTTGTATATTTATGGTATTTATTATTATTATTATTGATATTTGATATTGTATTGCCGTTGTTGTTATTATTACTATTTTGCTTAATATTGGCTTAGCAACTTTTAAAAACTGTTTACTGTTAATTTTAACCATTGTAAGATTCATATTTTGTCGCTTTGGACAAAAGTGTCTGCTAACTACAATAACCATAACCATAACCCTTCCCAAAAGCTACAATAAAGCTGGGAGTAGTACATGCCCTGGAAAAGAGAAGCAGTGTACTCACTCACTTTTGATTGACGACCTGGAGGCCATAGGGTAGCCTACACAATGTCCATACTCAAGTGCAAGTCATTGCCAAAGATAAAGTAGTCCATCCATCCATCGTCGTCCGCTTATCCGTGGTCGGGTCGCGGGGGGAGCAGCTCCAGCAGGGGACCCCAAACTTCCCTTTCCCGAGCCACATTAACCAGCTCTGACTGGGGGATCCCGAGGCGTTCCCAGGCCAGGCTGGAGATGTAATCCCTCCACCTAGTCCTGGGTCTTCCCCGAGGCCTCCTCCCAGCTGGACGTGCCTGGAACACCTCCCTAGGGAGGCGCCCAGGGGGCATCCTTACCAGATGCCCGAACCACCTCAACTGGCTCCTTTCGACGTGAAGGAGCAGCGACTCTACTCCGAGCTCCTCACGGATGACTGAGCTTCTCACCCTATCTCTAAGGGAGACGCCAGCCACCCTCCTGAGGAAACACATTTCGGCCGCTTGTACCCTGGATCTCGTTCTTTCGGTCATGACCCAACCTTCATGACCATAGGTGAGGGTAGGAACGAAAACTGACCGGTAGATCGAGAGCTTTGCCTTCTGGCTCAGCTCTCTATTCGTCACAACGGTGCGATAAACTGAATGTAATACCGCCCCTGCTGCGCCGATTCTCCGACCAATCTCCCGCTCCATTGTCCCCTCACTCGCGAACAAGACCCCAAGGTACTTAAACTCCTTCACTTGGGGTAAGGACTCATTCCCTACCTGGAGAAGGCACTCCATCGGTTTCCTGCTGAGAACCATGGCCTCAGATTTAGAGGTGCTGATCCTCATCCCAGCCGCTTCACACACGGCTGCAAACCGATCCAGTGAGTGCTGAAGGTCACAGGCCGATGATGCCATCAGGACCACATCATCTGCAAAGAGCAGCGATGAGATCCCCAGCCCACCGAACTGCAACCCCTCCCTACCACGACTACGCCTCGATATCCTGTCCATAAATACTACGAACAGGATTGGTGACAAAGCGCAGCCCTGGCGGAGGCCAACCCTCACCTGGAACGTGTCCGACTTACTGCCGAGAACCCGGACACAGCTCTCGCTTTGGTCATACAGAGATTGGATGGCCCTGAGAAGGGACCCCCTCACCCCATACTCCCGCAGCACCTCCCACAAAGTCTCCCGGGGGACCCGGTCATATGCCTTCTCCAGATCCACAAAACACATGTAGACTGGATGGGCATACTCCCAGGCTCCCTCCAGGATCCTTGCTAGAGTAAAGAGCTGATCCGTTGTTCCACGACCAGGACGGAATCCGCATTGTTCCTCTTCAACCTGAGGTTCGACTATCGGCCGAACCCTCCTTTCCAGCACCTTGGAGTAGACTTTACCAGGGAGGCTGAGAAGTGTGATACCTGTAATTGGTACACACCCTCTGGTCCGCTGGAACGCAATGTTGAGTAGGCGTGTCAACCAAGACAGCCCCTCCACACCCAGAGCTTTCAGCATTTCTGGACGGATCTCATCAATCGCTGGGGCTTTGCCACTGTGGAGTTGTTTGACTACCTCAGTGACCTCCACCAGGGAAATTGACGACAATCCCCCGTCATCCTCCAGCTCTGCCTCAGCATCAGCTGGATTTAGGAGTTCCTCAAAGTGCTCCTTCCACCGCCCTATTACCTCCTCAGTTGAGGTCAACAACGTCCCACCCTTACTGTACACAGCTTGGATGGTTCCCCGCTTCCCCCTTCTGAGGTGGCGGACGGTTTTCCAGAAGCGCCTTGGTGCCAACCGAAAGTCCTTCTCCATGTCTTCTCCGAACTTCTCCCACACCCGCTGCTTTGCCTCTTTCACGGCAGAGGCTGCAGTCCTTCGGGCCCTTCGGTACCTTGCAACTGCCTCCGGAGTCCTCTGGGATAACATATCCCGGAAAGACTCCTTCTTCAGTCGGACGGCTTCCCTGACCACCGGTGTCCACCACGGTGTTCGAGGGTTACCGCCCCTTGAGGCACCTAAGACCCTAAGACCACAGCTCCCTGCCGCAGCTTCAGCAATGGAAACTTTGAACATTGTCCACTCAGGTTCAATGCCCCCAGCCTCCACAGGGATGCACGAAAATCTCCGCCGGAGGTGTGAGTTGAAGGTCTGTCGGACAGGAGCTTCCTCCAGACGTTCCCAATTTACCCGCACCACCCGTTTGGGCTTACCAGGTCTTTCCAGAGTCTTCCCCCACCCCCTGACCCAACTCACCACCAGATGGTGATCAGTTGACAGCTCCGCCCCTCTCTTCACCCGAGTGTCCAAAACATACGGCCTCAGATCAGATGAAACGATTATAAAATCGATCATTGACCTTCGGCCTAGGGTGCTCTGGTACCAAGTACACTTATGAGCATCCCTATGTTCGAACATGGTGTTTGTTATAGACAATCCATGACTAGCACAGAAGTCCAATAACAGACAACCACTCTGGTTTAGATCAAGGAGGCCGTTCCTCCCAATCACGCCTCTCCATGTGTCTCCGTCATTGCCCACATGTGCGTTGAAGTCCCCCAGCAGAACTATGGAGTCCCCCTCCGGAGCTCCATACAGGACTCCATTCAAGGTCTCCAAGAAGGCCGAATACTCTGAACTCTTGTTTGGTGCATATGCACAAACAACAGTCAGAGTTTTCCCCCCAACAACCCGCAGGCGTAGGGAGGCGACCCTCTCGTCCACCAGGGTAAACTCCAACGTTGCGGCGCTCAGCCGGGGACTTGTGAGTATCCCCACACCCGCCTGGCGCCTCACACCCTGGGCAACTCCGGAGAAGAAAAGAGTCCAACCCCTCTCCAGGAGTACGGTTCCAGAACCGAGACTATGCGTAGAGGTAAGCCCCACCAGATCCAACTGGTAGCGCTCCACCTCAAGCACAAGTTCCGGCTCCTTCCCCGACAGCGAGGTGACATTCCACGTCCCCAGAGCCAGCCTCTGCTGCCCGGGTCTGGTCCGTCGAGGCCCCTGACCTTCACCGCCACCCGTGTGGCAGCGCACCCGACCCCAGTGGTTCCTCCCACAGGTGGTGGGCCCATGGGCTGGAAAAATAGGTGCCACGTAGCTTTTTCGGGCTGTGCCCGGCCGGGCTCCGTGGCAAACCCGGCCACCAGACGCTCGCTGACGAGCCCTCCCTCTGGGCCTGGCTCCAGACGGGGGCCCCAGGCTTCCTCCGGGCAGAGTCTCTCTATCCCTTCCTCGTTTTTTCATAGGGTTTTTTTAACCATTCTTCGTCTGGCCCCTCACCTGAGACCACTTTGCCATGGGAGACCCTACCAGGAGCACAAAGCTCCAGACAACACAGCCCTCAGGTTCATAGGGACACCCAAACCTCTCCACCACGATAAGGTGATGGTTCCCGGAGAGGATAAAGTTTAAAGTATAATTTCAAATTATTTAACAACATTTAAGTATACAAGTGTATTGTCAGTAAAGTCAATCAAAATGTTGCCTTGGCCCACACCAATGAACAAGAAAGATTTACTCTAACAAGGTAACCTTTAAAAGAGTGAGAAACAGAGAGAAATGTCAGCTAAGTTAAGGTATAATTCATTTAGCTTAAATCTCTGGGCAATGTAGAGAGACAGCTGTACACATAGTATACATGAGCCTAGTAGAACAGGCTGTGTACATAGTATACATGAGCCTAGTAGAACAGGCTGTATACATAGTATACATGAGCATAGTAGAACAGGCTGTGTACATAGTATACATGAGCCTAGTAGAACAGGCTGTGTACATAGTATACATGAGCCTAGTAGAACAGGCTGTATACATAGTATGCATGAGCCTAGTAGAACAGGCTGTATACATAGTATACATGAGCCTAGTAGAACAGGCTGTATACATAGTATACATGAGCCTAGTAGAACAGGCTGTACACATAGTATACATGAGCCTAGTAGAACAGGCTGTACACACAGTATACATGAGCCTAGTAGAACAGGCTGTATACATAGTATACATGAGCCTAGTAGAACAGGCTGTGTAGATCACAGACTTCAGCTACCCAACAGGCCAACCCTTAAACAGTTATGTTACCTGACAGCCACTAACTTTAATGTTACTGCCAAACTGCTTGTTGTCGTTATGACATGAGGCACGCGCGCGTGCGCGCACACACACACACACACACACACACACACACACACACACACACACACACACACACACACACGCACACACACACACTCCGTCCCTCCCTTCCTGAGAGTCCTTGTTAATTTGCGTACTCCTTACCGTCGTCAACTACTCTCTCTTCCACCTGTTCCTCCCTCTCTCCCGTGGCCCTGTCATGGTCGCTCTCCTCCTCCTCGGCCTCTTCCCTGTCATCATGATGTTGTTTCTGCTTCTCTGTGTAGCCAGCCACCTATCCTCCTTTCTCTACTTCAGGTAGCCTAACGCTGATGTTGAAGCAGCTATCCAGCCGCAAACATGTCAGACATTTTGGCACATTTTGAGGCATTCGCCTGTAGATTCTTAATCTTTTTCTCCCGTAATTTCTGTACACATCGCTTGCGTATGGGGTTCCATGGTTTGTCCATTTCAACGTGGATGCTAAACTTCCAGCATATGATAACGTTTACAGCTTGTGTCTCAGGGCCGGGAGTGGGGAAGGGGGTTCCTGGATTTGATTGGGTTAGGTCTAGCTTAGGACTGTAGTTGAGCTGATTCCGGTTTCCAACTTCGCCCCAGGGATGTCAGTGAAAACACGGACGGAGACAATTATCGCTCTTTACGCTTTATTACATAAGGCAACAGTACAAAATGGGGGTGGGTAGCTCTGCTATGGCTGTGTATTTGTGTGTGGTTCTGCAAAGAAACAAATAACATTGTGAAGGCTACCATACACAATGCATATGAAGTATACATATAGGCTAGCAAACAACAACAAACCCATTATTAATTACACTATATCAATGTAATGTAACTACTGCAGCATAATACAATACAATCAAGGCCGCTTTAATGCACGGGCTTACCTGGGCTGAAGCCCAGGGGCCTCCCAAGTTCAGGGGCCTCCCATATTCACGTTAATAATGAGCTGAAGAGGTCATATTGTTTTCTAACGTGTCAGGTTTTCTGTCACTCACTTTAATCGCATGTTACATGGCTGCTGATTGATCCAAATTAGGAGTGACCCACGTGGCCCCATTGCCTATGGCCCGTGAGCTTACCTATCAGAATGTCTATAGTTAGTTTTGGGGTGTGTCCCTCAATGACTGAGTGATGTCTTCTGTACTGGTTTGCTCTTGAGAGCAACAGCAGGATATTTTTAACAATTTTTCACCATCTTATTCATCATTAAAGTCATTTCTGACAACGTTTTACGCGAGAAATGAACTGTTTAGATTTTGAATATAGGCAGCCATCCGAAAATCGTTGCCAAATTGACAATTTGCTTCAAAGTTTTCGGAGTTGATAAATTCCATAAGTGACGGACAGCCAGCTGGTGGCGGCCCCATGGATGGATTAAGAGAACGGTGGCCCGGATCGCTCGCTCGCTGGCCACCCTGTCATCCGGGACGCCCCGCTGTAAGTTGCCGGTCTGTCAGACCGATCTCGTAAATAAGAGGCTTTTATTTCGCCGTTGACGGATGTTTGTTTAAATATCATAACACATGTCCATCATAAGATTAACGGAAACGTGTGGTTAACTGCCTTTTTACCATTAAACTCCACAAGCGCCTGGTCCCCGACACACACAGAGAGAGAGAGAGAGAGAGAGAGAGAGAGAGAGAGAGAGAGAGAGAGAGAGAGAGAGAGAGAGAGAGAGAGATACCTTCGGGAGACTTTAAATTATTTAAATTAATTAATAAAAAAAAATTAAATTAATAGTCACGTCACTTCACTCACTTTCACTGTCACCTCTATCAGCTATAACAGTTAATTTTTAGTAGGCTATATTTTAGAACCTATCCATAACCATTTTTTGCTATTTGCCTATAAAAAACTTTCTGCAGTTATATATACAAAAATATAAATAATGTCACAAAGCGAATTAGTAATCATTTAAAAAATATAAAATCCAGCTCCTGCCAGCAGGTGCATGTGATTGGTTCACAGGGCTTGCTGAGGCCAGAGAAGAGGCTCCTACTTTAATCTGTTTCTGTTCTTTGCTAATGCTGTTATCAGTTATTATCAATATTTGTGCAGACAGGTGATGGTTGGTGATGCTTTTCATAATATCGTTTGAAATCATACTTTCACACATTTTGTTTTTATCATCACCATAAGTTGCTGTGTGTGGTTGTTACATAAAGTATCTTGTGTTTATGCTCAGGTGGACTCAGTGATATGTTAATAACAATATTATGGTGATGTCTGGCTCAAAGAGGGAAAACTCACTGTTGTATGCCTCGAAAGAAACTAATGCATTTTTTGATGTAGATTACCTAGATATTACACTTTTTTAAAATGAGACTCTGTAAATCGAGGGGATGGGGGGCCTACAAAACCTCTCAGCCCCGGGGCCTAACATTAGGTTAAGGCGGCCCTGAATACAATAATAATACAATAATGTAGCTAAATACAAACGTGAGCAAGAGCTTCCAACAATCTGCATTATAAATCAACAGCCACGTGCAAACTAGCTAACAGGTGATTAACACAAACATCGAAATTACCAGCTAACTTACTTCAATGTACAAGAACTACAGACCAATACAACAACAGGCCCAAATGAACTGACAACGTAAGCTATGGGACTTACAGTTCTCAAAGACGCACACACGCAAGCTCAACTGATTATCCTCTGGACGCACACAGTCTCTTTTCTTTCTCCCACTTTTCTCTGCGCCCGCTCGCGGTAAGGCGCGTGTCCGCGTGTCCGCGCTACCCCCCGGCATGCACCAACAATCAGTCCTGACAGATGGACTTTTGTACAATTACCGAATGGGCCGCTGTCAGTTATCTATGGGCCGGCGCGGCGCAAAAAAATAAAAAAAATTAAAACAAAGGCCTATAAATCATATCGATCTACCGGTCAGTTTTCGTTCCTACCCTCACCTATGGTCATGAAGGTTGGGTCATGACCGAAAGAACGAGATCCAGGGTACAAGCGGCCGAAATGGGTTTCCTCAGGAGGGTGGCTGGCGTCTCCCTTAGAGAAAGGGTGAGAAGCTCAGTCATCCGTGAGGAGCTCGGAGTAGAGCCGCTGCTCCTTCACTTCGAAAGGAGCCAGTTGAGGTGGTTCGGGCATCTGGTAAGGATGCCCCCTGGGCGCCTCCCTAGGGAGGTGTTCCAGGCACGTCCAGCTGGGAGGAGGCCTCGGGGACGACCCAGGACTAGGTGGAGGGATTACATCTCCAACCTGGCCTGGGAACGCCTCGGGATCCCCCAGTCAGAGCTGGTTAATGTGGCTCGTGAAAGGGAGGTTTGGGGTCCCCTGCTGGAGCTGCTCCCCCCGCGACCCGACCACGGATAAGCGGACGACGATGGATGGATGGATGGATGGCCCAAAAGTGCGTCGGCCCACCGGGAAAATGCCCGATATGTCCGATGGCCAGTCCAGCCCTGCTAATAGGCAAGACATTCTCTGTATCTCCTGACAACTTTGCTGTGGGGTCCATCAAGGCACAGTTCTAGACCCATTACTGTTCAACTAATGGAGCTCAGCGTAAGTTCTTTCAGGAAGACTTCAAACTCCTTTTTACATCACTCCTAATTGATCAGCTGTTCCTAGGCATTCACTTGTCAGTAGACAATCAGGTTCAGCTGTTTCAGTTAAACCAATCAGAGACAGCCATGCATCGCAAGCCAATCACAGCATGACATCCTCTCTCCAATAGAGCTCAACAGTCCCAACCACTGCGGGTTCCGGAAGTAAAATCCAATGCAATTTCTCCATTGACAATTTCAGTATAAACTATAAAATCGTAACCGTCGATGTTAGACTTAAAACCAGCTACGGCATGACTAAGCTATTGTATAGACGCCAAAAGTTTGTGGGGCACTAACCTTATTTTGAGATAAATGTCTTATTTGCGATGTCTTGGATAAGTACTTCATTACCCACAATCCTGAACAATCCCACAATCCCACAGTGATGCCTCTGATTGGTGGAACTCATGCTGGTGAGGAGGGGGAGCTGCCTGCACAATCCGTCATGCACATGCACAAGATGATTTTCCGAAGATCTATGACACTGCCCGATTCACGACCTGTTTCACACTTCGGCCGGCAAGCTAACGTTAGTTTAGCTAACAGCTAATTAGGCTAACCGCTAGCTAACAGCTTGATTCAGTCTAAAATAACGTTAACTCAAACGAAATACAGGGAAAGCAGGCTGCAGCTGATGTAACAGCTGTTATATGTTTTAACGGTTCTTTTCAGGTTTTATTTTGAGGGTATTTTAAAGTTATTACATACTGTCTAAGCTAGCGGTTAGCCGAATTAGCTGTTAGCTAAACTAACGCTAGCTTCCTTTATTCAGTGGTGCGCGGTGGTTTGTGGGATGAGTAGTTCCTTTGCTCGATATTGAAAATATGTACACAGTCTTGTACCTTTGACTTTTTGGGGATTTTCTTTTCGTTTTTTCACTTGAAATGACACGTTATATGCTTATGAGTCACGTCGTAGCTGGTTAGCCTAAGGCATGGTCTAAAACTCTTACTATACGGATTCTTCCAGATGTCAATGGGAAAAATGAATGGGAAATTTACTTCCGGAACCCAAGGTCTCTCGGAATGTGGGCGAAGCTGTTGAGCTCTATGCGGTTGTCAGTTGTCGTTTCAGGAAGACAGTGCGTCTCGCCTCCTCCCCTTCAACCACCGGTAGTATCACCCAACTACTTTGGGTATCGTCGACTGACTACCTCCTGGCACTCTCGATTGGTTCCTGACTGTGCACCTTCGTCACCACCACCAGTGTCTAGACACCAAAGGGGGATATGTATGGTTACACCCCCCCCCCCTACATTTATGGATTTGATGGAGTCTAATCTCCAGAGACTTTGCCCATGTCATATTTTGTCTTGTACAATACATCTTTTCTTATTTGCAAGGAAGTCTCTCCTGATTGAAATATATTCTGCCATGCACTTTGTTCCATCACACAATGTACGCCTATCTTCATCCATCCATCCATCCATCCATCGTCGTCCACTTATCTATGGAAAACTGACCGGTAGATTGAGAGCTTTGCCTTCTGGCTCAGCTCTCTTTTCGTCACAACGGTGCAATAAACAATGTAATACTGCCCCCGCTGCGCCGATTCTCCGACCAATCTCCCACTCCATTGTCCCCTCACTCGCGAACAAGACCCCAAGGTACTTAAACTCCTTCACTTGGAGTAAGGACTCATTCCCTACCGGGAGAAGGCACTCCATCGGTTTCCTGCTGAGAACCATGGCCTCAGATTTACAATGTATCTTACCATTCTTATGCTGACAAGATGAATACGTATTTTACTTTCAACTGTATCAGTGACATTAAACACTGGATTACCCAAAACTTTCTGCAGTTAAACAAAGACTGAGATCCTTGTGGTTAGTGCTGGAAACACAGTGAACAGGTTAGAAATATAGGTGTTATTTGGAATTCATAGCTCAACTTCACAAGCAACATTACAAACATAACTAGGACAGCATTTTTCTTTTCAAAGTCAAATTCATCCTGTCTCAGTCAGATGCTGAACAACTGGGTCACTCATTCATCTCCTCTAGGCCGGACTTCCTAAAAAGACTGGGACGGCTTCAGCTAATTCAAAATGCTGCAGCTGAGAAGGGCTGGACTGGCCATCGGGCATACCGGGCATTTTCCCGGTGGGCCGACGCACTTTTGGGCCGAATCGCCGATATGATTTATAGGCCTTTGATTTAATTTTTAAATTTTTTTGCGCCGCGCCGGCCCATAGGTAACTGACAGCGGCCCATTCGGTAATTGTACAAAAGTCCGTCTGTCAGGACTGATTGTGGGTGCATGCCGGGGGGGTAGCGCGGACACGCGCCTTACCGCGAGCGGGCGCAGAGAAAAGTGGGAGAAAGAAAAGAGACTGTGTGCGTCCAGAGGATAATCAGTTGAGCTCGCGTGTGTGCGTCTTTGAGAACTTTAAGTCCCATAGCTTACGTTGTCAGTTCATTTGGGCCTGTTGTTGTATTGGTCTGTAGTTCTTGTATGGCGTTATTTTTTAGTCAAAAGTTATGAGCGTGTAAGACATGCTCACGAGCACATTATGTTATTTCACACGCGCAAAAATGAACCTTCAGCTGGCATGATAAAAGTACTCGAGCACAAATTCAACAACCGAGAGGTGTAGCTACAGGTAGCTGCGAGCGAGCGCCTGCCATAGGCCTACTCTTACTCTGCTTGTACAGTGGAATCCTGCTCGCGCGCAGCGGACTTCTGCTCGCGGAGTGCTGTTTTGCTCGCGGAGTGCTGTTTTGCTCGCGGAGTGCTGTTTTGCTCGCGCAGTGGATTTCTGCTCGCTCAGCTGATTTCTGCTCCCTCGAGTGTACATGACTTTTGACAATTTGTGGGCGGAAACCAAGGAGGGCACTGACCCTCTTCCCAGTAAGCACACATACGTCGGCACGACGTATGTAATTGATCGCTTCGTCTGCAATTGGTCGCGGGTCATAAAGAAGAATAATGAAGCATCGTTTATTGAGAGTCTGGACGTCTTATTATGATCGCAATCTATACATCGCAGCGACGTATTAACTATGTCGGTGAGATGTATTAACAGTTCCTCAGTTGTTCGCGGGTCATTTGGAAGCATCGTTTATTGAGCGTCTGGACATCGTATTATGATGGAAATATATACATCGCAGCGACGTATTAACTATGTCTGAACGATGTATTAAAAGTTTCTCAGTTGTTCGCGGGTCATTTGGAAGCATCGTTTATTGAGCGTCTGGACATCGTATTATGATGGAAATATATACATCGCAGCGACGTATTAACTATGTCGGAACGATGTATTAACCAGTCCCTCCAGAAAAACGCGATTATGCGATCGCAGAATTCAATGCATAATCAGCCAATGTCCGCATATTCATGCGGGTACCGAAACTCGGTGCCAATAGGCCCCCGGATCCGACGTAAACGGTAGTAACGAGACCGAATAAGAACGAAGATTTCGGTGCCTTGTTTTGGTGCCTGACTTTACACTACACTGGACAGCAGGTAACGTTAGCCTACCTTTAGCTAGCAGCGTGATTAAACACGGTTAAAATGCTGACAGGTGACGTCAACCAGTGTAAAGTGTGACTGTATATCAACAGTCTGCTATGCAGCGCAGCAGCTGCCGACGTCGGAGAAACACAGACGGTGCATTCACTGACACTGGTAACATACAGCCTCACGGTGCATTCGTAGTTATTGTAAAATACCCTTTTCCCATCTGTTCTGTGCTGTTTTTGTCGTCAACAGCAATTTAGGCCTACTGGTGAAATAAGTTATTGTTTATTATAAGTTATAGTTATTACATTACTATTAAATCATTTAATTTTGACCATATGGCCTTAGTAATAAACAATGTATTAATCTTAAATGTCACCGACTGTTGTTGAGTAGGCCTATCCTTCTTGTTTCTTCTTCTTTTTAAAAAACTTTCTTAAAAAGTACCGGTTCAGGCACTGTTTTAAAAGTACCGATTTAGCACCAGAATCAGAAAAAAACCCAAATACCCAACCCTACATATATCTCAGCAGAAAGTTAAAAAAATGTTGCGTTTACTTCACACAAGAGCAGCCATTTTCCCCTGTTGCCATGAGAACGTTATGAAGTGACGTAATTTCACCTACTGAGAACACGGTGTGGGGGGAATCACTTTCTTTCTCTTTTTCATCAAACCGCAGTTTTTGCAAGTTCCCGCAAGTTCCCGCAAGTTCCCGCAATTTTTGCAAGTTCCCGCAATTTCATCGCATAAAATGGCATAAATTATATCCCACATATTCCATCACATTTTTTAAGAAAACGTGCCGCATTATCAAGGATTTTTGCCCGCAACAATCACAAAAAAACTCCGCGTTTTTCTGGAGGGACTGATTAACAGTTCTTCAGTTGTTCGCGGGTCATTTGGAAGCATCGTTTATTGAGCGTCTGGACGTCTTATTATGATGGAAATATATACATCGCAGCGACGTATTAACTATGTCGGAACGATATATTAAAGGTTTCTCAGTTGTTCGCGGGTCATTTGGAAGCATCGTTAAATGAGCGTCTGGATGTCTTTACTACACACACTGTTGATGTGATGGACAGTGAATCTGAATTCTGCCCAGCAACATATTCGCGCCACAGGAAGGGAAAAATTGGCAGTCTGCGACGGGTAGGAATCAATAGGATGGAGACTGCTTCGGTGCTGCTGTCAAAACCTCACGGTAAGCACTATTTCATCTTAACGTAACGTTAATACAAATATGTCGATGTTTTCGCATGTGGAAGTTGGTGTTCATCTGACAAATAACAATATTAGTTAGTAAAGTATGCCATGTCATGGTTTAAAGTAACGTTAGAGCCGTTAGATCAGGCTAACATCGCACTAGCCGCCCTTTTTCACATTCATTTACAATTAAAATATCCGTGCTCTAGCTAGCTAGCTACATGTACTAATCTGACTGAATCTGAATAACGTTAGCTAGCCGTGTCAGTTGCGGTAGCTAAGTTAATTTACTGTCTGTTGTTCCATAATTTAATGTTACCGTAATTTGGCTAACCATAACGTTAACGTTACACAGGCCAGTAACGTTAGGTTAACGTTACTCGATATTCCTTAACGTTAGCTAGCTAACAGTAACTAACAGTGTGTCCCAAATCGCGCACTTCCCAGGAGTTGTGAGAGAAGGCAATGCAGAGATGAAGGACATCATACCACAAGAATACTTGTGTGTATAAGCCTGATCAGCAAGTGAAGAGAGTCAGGTATGTTATTGTCATATTTTTTTTTTTTTTTTTGCATGATTCAATTACACACCTGTAATGCAAATCTATCTAGTATTTAGGGCAGGTGCAGTTCCACTCATGATTCTTATGTGTAGCCTATCTCTATTTTTCAACCCCCTGTGTGTTCAAGGGTTCTTAGACTTTCTCTATCTCTAACTAGACTATCTATTACATTTTACTTGAATTATTAATTACCTCTGTATATTAATCTCTTTCAGATAACAGGAAAGAGTTTGAAAACTATGATTTGACGAACACTGCTGAATTGCCCTGCTCAGAGGAAGAGGCGGTGATGATTCCAGAAAAGAGAAAGCCAAAGAAGGAGATCTACACAGACTTCGAAATGGGTAGGTAATAAACTATTATTAAATTATATCCATCTATCAACAGTAAATAGTCTAACCCTTTGGCAGTTGTACTTAGGTTCCATTTTGTATTCAAAATACACCTACTGACCAAATGGCCTTATTGTTAGAGCCTCTGAGGAAAATTTAGCAGCGAATTTAACAATGTTAACATTTGGCTTGCCATATTCTACTTAATGAAACTGGTCTTCTATTCACATCTGCAAAAAAAAGACTGACGTTACAATTATTATTCAACCACTTCTTAAAAACAAAGGGAGAAGAAACAAAAAATAAAAAAAAACTTCCATGAATTAAAAGTTACTTCTTCGAATAATAACCCAAATCTTTTGTTCTTGCCACAGCAGCAGCACCGAGGAATCCTACTTTCCTGAGTCCGAAGCCGAGGGCCATCGAGGATCCCCGACTGGCAACGGACTGGAGTGGAGGCTGTAGCAAAGACGGCCTTTTTTTTGGTTACTGAAATAATTGACATTATGATAGACAGTGGACAATATGATGAGCAGTACTTGAATTTGTTCAGTAGCATTAGTGTGACAATAAGTTTTTGTTCTCCAACATGTACACACTGCTGTTGTGAAGCAGTAATACACAGCTCACGAGTGTGTAGTCAAAAAAGGTGAAATGCTGTATATTTCAGCGACTCCTACAGATTAAGAAAAATAATGAATTTTCTTAATAAATAAATGTTATTCTTGGCTCAATTGTTCCGTGTCTTTGGGTTCAAATAACATTATCATGATCCCACAGGCATCCAAAAATTGAGAAAGGCTAACAAAGGGATGTTTTTTTAAACTGAAACGGTGAGTTGGACATCCTGTTGTGTGTGTGCAAGTGCCTTTTAATTACCACGGGTCTACAGACACTCTCTACTGATTGAGTATCACCTGGAACACAGTCAATAATTGAGAGACACACCCACCAAACGAGAGAAAACATGAAAACATAACGCAAGCCGTTGCACACCGTTCCCAGGAAACGTGCCGTTTTGATATTGAACGTGCCCCAGCTCTTTGCCTGAGGGGGAACATAAAAACACTGGTTTAAGCTTTTAATAGTGTTTTTGTACATTAGCCATTAGTATAGACCACAGTATGATCATTATCTCAAAATCTAGCTACATGATCAAAAGTTTTTTTTTTTTAATTTTCAGAATAACTTTGAATGTGTTAGTGTGCTATTTTCTATAATAATGTCAACTTGTGTAAATTGTCTTTGAGTACACTGAAACGCGCTTTATCAATAAAATGTATTATAAGTAATTGTGTATGATTTATCTATCTTTTAGCAATTCATGTAATGTAGTAATACTATTTCAAGTAATTCGTGTGACCTATACTGACCAGTTTTGTTAAATGGATTAATGTAGGATCAATTGATGCGGTCTCAGGCACATCGTCAAGATGCGCCTGAGACCGCATCTGTAAGAAATACGTTGAAACGATGTATATTGCCTGCATCTCTACGACGTATGGCATACGTTAGAACGATGTATATTACCTGCATCTCTACGACGTATGGCATACGTTAGAACGATGTATATTACCTGCATCTCTACGACGTATGGCATACGTTAGAACGAAGTATATTACTTGCATCTCTACGACGTATGGCATACGTTAGAACGATGTATATAAGCCTACATCTCCACGACGTGTGGCATACGTTAGAACGATGTATATAAGCCTGCATCTCTACGACGTATGGCATACGTTAGAACGATGTATATAAGCCTGCATCTCTACGACGTATGGCATACGTTAGAACGATGTATATAAGCCTACATCTCCACGACGTATGGCATACGTTAGAACAATGTATATAAGCCTGCATCTCTACGACGTATGGCATACGTTAGAACGATGTATATAAGCCTACATCTCCACGACGTATGGCATACGTTAGAACGATGTATATTGCCTGCATCTCTACGACGTAGGGCATACGTTAGAACGATGTATATTACCTGCATCTCTACGACGTATGGCATACGTTAGAACGATGTATATATGTATACGTCGCGGAGAGAGCGGCTATATGTTGTTGAGACGTAGCGCAGCGACGTCGCGGGGACGTCGTGCCAGTGAGCAAACGACCAAAATACTACGTATCCCTGATGTATTTTGATTAGATCGCCAATACGTCGCCGCGACGTATGTGTGCTTACTGGGTATGATTGGTCACTTTCACACAGGGACATCCTTGATTGACAGCTCTCATTACAGGAAGCACGGAGTCAAAGTATCTGACGGAGTTCAGTCATTCAGTTAACACTGCACAGTGGACGGAATGGTAGCGACACCTGAAGATGTAGGCGTAAGTCATATTGATGATATGATGGGGGCTGTGTGTTTGACAGTGTTATAGCAATTTAATCTGAAATTTGTTTGGAACATGTAGCCTAAGTAGCTGACATAAGATAATCAAGATTAATAAAGTCGTTGTATTTCGACTTTTTTTCTCGAAATTTAATGAGTTTTTTCTCGAAACACAACGACTTTATTCTCAATATTTAATGAGTTTATTCTCGAGATGGTATCTCGACTTTTTTTCTCGTAATTTAACGACTTTAATCTCGCATTATAATGACTTTAATCTCGAGATGGTTTTATTTTTTTATTATTGCTTGGCCCTAATCCTCTTCCGTATATATCTGATCTTAACAAGGTGAAAAAATAAAGAAATAAAATAGAAATAAAAACTTAACGTTAGCCCCTGATGAGTTTGCTAGCTCGCTAGCCTAAAACTTGCTAGTTAAGGTTGATTAGCTTATGTCAGCTACTTACATGTTCCAAACAAATTTCAGATTAAATTGCTATAAAGGCCCGTTCACATAGGACGCGGCATGCGCTGCGCTCGCCGCTAGGTTGTCCTTTTCCCAAAATAACTTTCGTTGTGCTTGCCGCGGGGCTCAGCGGGCTCAGCGCAGAAGAGGCAGAGTAACGAAATTTACGTCATACATGCGACAATATTTAAATCACGTCACGTCTGCGTCCGGTGTTGACATCAGATGTGCGTTACATGCGACATTGTGTATACGGTACACCTGTGATTTGCGAAGAGGTTTCTTTCTGTCAACCAAAAGAAAGCCTTGGCAGTTGCCCTGATTGAGAGGAGGAGAAGACGGAGGAAGGCAGCCATCAGCAACAAGGGTGTGGGTGCACGAGACCCTCAGGTCCAGACAGCAGTTGGGGGAATTCCGGCTGGTGAAGGAGCTCCGCATTTCGACCGGTTCCAGTGCTACTTTTGGCTCAACAGGGAGCAATTTGACAGTCTGCTGACGAGAGTCGGTTCTACGATTTCCCGGATACGAACAACAGGTTCCCGGACCTCTCCGGGAACCATCACCTTATCGTGGTGGAGAGGTTTGGGTGTCCCTATGAACCTGAGGGCTGTGTTGTCTGGAGCTTTGTGCTCCTGGTAGGGTCTCCCATGGCAAAGTGGTCTCAGGTGAGGGGCCAGACGAAGAATGGTTCAAAAAACCCTATGAAAAAACGAGGAAGGGATAGAGAGACCCTGCCCGGAGGAAGCCCGGGGCCCCCGTCTGGAGCCAGGCCCAGAGGGAGGGCTCGTCAGCGAGCGTCTGGTGGCCGGGTTTGCCACGGAGCCCGGCCGGGCACAGCCCGAAAAAGCTACGTGGCACCTATCTCTCCAGCCCATGGGCCCACCACCTGTGGGAGGAACCGCTGGGGTCGGGTGCGCTGCCACACGGGTGGCGGTGAAGGTCAGGGGCCTCGACGGACCAGACCCGGGCAGCAGAGGCTTGCTCTGGGGACATGGAATGTCACCTCGCTGTGGGGAAAGGAGCCGGAACTTGTGCGTGAGGTGGAGCGCTACCATTTGGATCTGGTGGGGCTTACCTCTACGCATAGTCTCGGTTCTGGAACCGTACTCCTGGAGAGGGGTTGGACTCTTTTCTTCTCCGGAGTTGCCCAGGGTGTGAGGCGCCAGGCGGGTGTGGGGATACTCACAAGTCCCCGGCTGAGCGCTGCAACGTTGGAGTTTACCCCGGTGGACCAGAGGGTCGCCTCCCTACGCCTGCGGGTTGTTGGGGGGAAAACTCTGACTGTTGTTTGTGCATATGCACCAAACAAGAGTTCAGAGTATTCGGCCTTTTTGGAGACCTTGAATGGAGTCCTGTATGGGGCTCCGGAGGGGGACTCCATAGTTCTGCTGGGGGACTTCACTTCAACGCACATGTGGGCAATGACGGAGATACATGGAGAGGCGTGATTGGGAGGAACGGCCTCCCTGATCTAAACCAGAGTGGTTGTCTGTTATTGGACTTCTGTGCTAGTCATGGATTGTCTATAACAAACACCATGTTCGAACATAGGGATGCTCATAAGTGTACTTGGTACCAGAGCACCCTAGGCCGAAGGTCAATGATCGATTTTATAATCGTTTCATCTGATCTGAGGCCGTATGTTTTGGACACTCGGGTGAAGAGAGGGGCGGAGCTGTCTACTGATCACCATCTGGTGGTGAGTTGGGTCAGGGGGTGGGGGAAGACTCTGGACAGACCTGGTAAACCCAAACGGGTGGTGCGGGTAAATTGGGAACGTCTGGAGGAAGCTCCTGTCCGACAGACCTTCAACTCACACCTCCGGCGGAGCTTTTCGTGCATCCCTGTGGAGGCTGGGGGCATTGAACCTGAGTGGACAATGTTCAAAGTTTCCATTGCTGAAGCTGCGGCAGGGAGCTGTGGTCTTAGGGTCTTAGGTGCCTCAAGGGGCGGTAACCCTCGAACACCGTGGTGGACACCGGTGGTCAGGGAAGCCGTCCGACTGAAGAAGGAGTCTTTCCGGGATATGTTATCCCAGAGGACTCCGGAGGCAGTTGCAAAGTACCGAAGGGCCCGAAGGACAGCAGCCTCTGCCGTGAAAGAGGCAAAGCAGCGGGTGTGGGAGAAGTTCGGAGAAGACATGGAGAAGGACTTTCGGTCGGCACCAAGGCGCTTCTGGAAAACCGTCCGCCACCTCAGAAGGGGGAAGCGGGGAACCATCCAAGCTGTGTACAGTAAGGATGGGACGTTGTTGACCTCAACTGAGGAGGTAATAGGGCGGTGGAAGGAGCACTTTGAGGAACTCCTAAATCCAGCTGATGCGCCCTCTTTGTTAGAGGCAGAGCTGGAGGATGACGGGGGATTGTCGTCAATTTCCCTGGTGGAGGTCACTGAGGTAGTCAAACAACTCCACAGTGGCAAAGCCCCAGGGATTGATGAGATCCGTCCAGAAATGCTGAAAGCTCTGGGTGTGGAGGGGCTGTCTTGGTTGACACGCCTACTCAACATTGCGTGGAAGTCTGGGACAGTGCCTAAGGAGTGGCAGACCGGGGTGGTGGTTCCCCTCTTCAAAAAGGGGGACCAGAGGGTGTGTACCAATTACAGGGGTATCACACTTCTCAGCCTCCCTGGTAAAGTCTACTACAAGGTGCTGGAAAGGAGGGTTCGGCCGATAGTCGAACCTCAGGTTGAAGAGGAACAATGCGGATTCCGTCCTGGGCGTGGAACAACGGATCAGCTCTTTACTCTAGCAAGGATCCTGGAGGGAGCCTGGGAGTATGCCCATCCAGTCTACATGTGTTTTGTGGATCTGGAGAAGGCATATGACCGGGTCCCCCGGGAGACTTTGTGGGAGGTGCTGCGGGAGTATGGGGTGAGGGGGTCCCTTCTCAGGGCCATCCAATCTCTGTATGACCAAAGCGAGAGCTGTGTCCGGGTTCTCGGCAGTAAGTCAGACACGTTCCAGGTGAGGGTTGGCCTCCGCCAGGGCTGCGCTTTGTCACCAATCCTGTTCGTAGTATTTATGGATAGGATATCGAGGCGTAGTCGTGGTATGGAGGGGTTGCAGTTCGGTGGGCTGGGGATCTCATCGCTGCTCTTTGCAGATGATGTGGTCCTGATGGCATCATCGGCCTGTGACCTTCAGCACTCACTGGATCGGTTTGCAGCCGAGTGTGAAGCGGCTGGGATGAGGATCAGCACCTCTAAATCTGAGGCCATGGTTCTCAGCAGGAAACCGATGGAGTGCCTTCTCCAGGTAGGGAATGAGTCCTTACCCCAAGTGAAGGAGTTTAAGTACCTTGGGGTCTTGTTCGCGAGTGAGGGGACAATGGAGCTGGAGATTGGTCGGAGAATCGGCGCAGCGTGGGCGGTATTACATTCTGTTTATCGCACCGTTGTGACGAAAAGAGAGCTGAGCCAGAAGGTAAAGCTCTCGATCTACCGGTCAGTTTTCGTTCCTACCCTCACCTATGGTCATGAAGGTTGGGTCATGACCGAAAGAACGAGATCCAGGGTACAAGCGGCCGAAATGGGTTTCCTCAGGAGGGTGGCTGGCGTCTCCCTTAGAGATAGGGTGAGAAGCTCAGTCATCCGTGAGGAGCTCGGAGTAGAGTCGCTGCTCCTTCACGTCGAAAGGAGCCAGTTGAGGTGGTTCGGGCATCTGGTAAGGATGCCCCCTGGGCGCCTCCCTAGGGAGGTGTTCCAGGCACGTCCAGCTGGGAGGAGGCCTCGGGGAAGACCCAGGACTAGGTGGAGGGATTACATCTCCAACCTGGCATGGGAACGCCTCGGGATCCCCCAGTCAGAGCTGGTTAATGTGGCTCGGGAAAGGGAGGTTTGGGGTTCCCTGCTGGAGCTGCTCCCCCCGCGACCCGACCACGGATAAGCGGACGACGATGGATGGATGGACGATGGAACAACATTCCGATAGTCCAGTTCTGTCTCTCCCTGACGTGTGGCTCCAGAAAAGACAGTATGGAAAAGTACTTCCAAGTACTTTGTTGGTCTGCCCCTGTACCACTTTTGTTGTCTCTCTGTTGCCTCCTCTACTTTATGTACCCGTCCCTTAGGTTCTTCCACCTTTTCTTACACTCCTCTAAATAGAAACAAATAAATAAATGTCTTCTTTTAAAACAAACATGTTCACATAATGTATAGTAACTGATGTGTATGTGGGAGCATATCTGTAAATGAATGAAGGGTAGGGGAGAGCCGGGACAGTTGAAACACTTTTTAATTAAACGTAATTTACAAAGCGATCGTATCACACTGAAAGCTAATATTTTGTCACTAGCATCCTCCACCTGTCATCTGTCAAATACAGCTGCATCTTCAGCTTTGAACAAAACCGTTCAGGAGTTATTACAGCAACAGTGGGGCGTGCGTAATGTTTCATAGATTGTTGCTGGGCTTTACGTCTTTGTGAATGTCTGTTAACAACTCATCGCCGTCATCATGAAGCGCGTATGAAGCGGTTATTGAAATATCATGCACTGTTGATGATTCTGCCATTTTTTTATAGCTAGAACAGTAGGTGTTCCCATTAATATGTTTATTATGTATGTCTATTGTGGAAAATGTCGTTTTTTACGTGGGTTATGGACACTGCACTCACTCCAAATAATTATTTGGAGTGCAGTGCCCATAACCCGCATAACCCGCATGTAGTCAAACCTTTAAATGAAAAACACTCATTAATAATCGAAAAAAATGTAACCGCTAATGAAGTTTACTTTCGACCATCAAAACTGGTTTATCGCCTGTAACTCCGTGATTAAAGGAAATAACAGGAAGATATTTGGCTGATAGAAGGAGGTTAACATGCTCTATGTGTTGACCTGAGGAAGTCTGTCTGTCATCATTGCACTCGGAGAAAACTGGAATGTTTCATCTGTCCCGCGTTTCAACTGTCCCGGCTCTCCCATCATGTTAATGTTGGTTTTGGGGTAAAAATGTTAGTAAATGTATTTGTTGACATCAGCCTGCCCAGGGACTACACTGGAAACCTGGTCAAATGCATCTCTCCTGTCTAAGGTTAATGTATATTGTACATTGTCCCTGTTTAAAAATAAATAAATGAAGAAAATGAAGATGAAGACGTGTGGATTATTTTAATTTCTAAATAAGATGGTGCATTTTAAAACTACGTGTCATTGCATTTTACATACATAAGAGGTCTGCAGTCATTGCAGTCGGGTATAATAAATCTAAGATATGAGCCTAAATTCATACATTCATCATCATCCATTCATACTCTGGAAAACACGTTGTTTAATACATATGTAGTACAATTAATTCCTCCAAAACTGGAGTTTACGTACACTTGTTAATGAGTAATTATTCTGTGTGAAGACATATTACCTACTTCAATGAAAACGAACATGACGTGTCAATCAGTCCAAACATATTTTACATAATGTAAACATACAAATACAAATATATCTTACAAGTACCTGTATGGAGCCATATATAATCAACTTGGTATTTGGTTTTTGCAGCTCACAACAGTAGGCTACAGTTCTTCTCCATTGCTTTGGCGCATTTCTCAGATCAGTAATGCTTATACTTAACATATATGGAATAGTGCTCACGTGCATTGTTCATTAGACTATACTTACAGTGAACTGTTAAATATGGACAACAACACAAAGCAGTTTCACTATCTTGGAATAAACAATGGCAAATATATGGACTTGTCAGCTTGATTATGTCATTGGTATAAATAGGCTACTTGCTGTTCCGTTTGTGGATCCACGTGCATTCTGTGTTGTTTTTGGTTTTTGAAAGCATAGGGTGCTTGTGACATATGTCACAGCGCACCGCGGCTGCTCTTGCGCTTGCCGCGGTCAAAGTTGAACCATGTTGAACTTTGACCGCGGCACGCGCAAGAGCAGCCGCTGTGCGCTGTGACGTGCTGTCACGTGTCTGAAAAAAACTAAATCAACATGTTTAACCTTGGCCGCGGCACGCGCGAGAACGGCAAGCCGGAAAATGCCGCTTGCGCTGCGCTTTGCTCAGCGCAGCGGCAGATCAGCTGTTGTGCGCGCAAGCCATACACAATAATGGGTTTCATAGCGCAGCGCAGCGCATGCCGCGTCCTATGTGAACGGGCCTTGACACTGTCAAACACACAGCCCCCATCATATCATCAATATCACTTACGCCTACATCTTCAGGTGTCGCCGCCATTCCGTCCACTGTGTAGTGTTAACTGAATGACTGAACTCAGTCAGATACTTTGACTCTGTGCTTCCTGTAATAAGAGCTGTCAATCAAGGATGTCCCTGTGTGAAAGTGACCAATCATAAGAGGGTCAGTACCCTCCTTGGTTTCCGCCCCCAAATTGTCAAAAGTCATGTACACTCGAGGGAGCAGAAATCAGCTGAGCGAGCAGAAATCCACTGGGCGAGCAAAACAGCACTCCGCGAGCAAAACAGCACTCCGCGAGCAGAAGTCCGCTGCGCGCGAGCAGGATTCCACTGTACAAGCAGAGTTAAGGCTCAGTTATACTAGCGCTTTCAACAGTGCATGCGGAAATCGTGACGTCACGGGACTGCCGTGAGTATTTATACTCTCGCGTGGTGGTCGCGGCACTAGTTGCAGTCTTCTCCTGAACAGCGGTGGCGCTAAGGAGCAAAGGCTACCGATGTTTTTCTTTCTAAGGACTAGAAGAAGAAGAAAAAGATAAACACTGGCAGAACACGCAGCAACAGTGCCGTCAATGCTTTGATTTGATTCAGTGAGCTACTTGGTCAGATCAAGCCTTTCATTCACAAAAAAAGAACTCATCTTAACCCAGTAAGTTTACCAGAGAGACTTGCAGTCAGTCGGCGAGTCCTGCCATCCGGTTTCCCAGGAGCTCATTCAGGCTTTCTGTTTCCGGTTTGTCGGGTGCCGCTGAAAAAAATAGACTGGTGCGCGCCCTGTGCTCGCGCGCTGAAAATCGGACGCGCTGGCCGGAAATTACGTCATTTTGATGTCACGAATGCGCGCGCCACCTCCAACGCGTCAAGCATAAAACGGCCCTAAGGGCTCAGACATAGTCAACGCATTGGTACGCATACGCGTCCGCAAGGCTACTCATCGCTACGCTTCGGCCTCCATTATGCGTCGATGCGTAGCAAAATGTGTCGTCCCAGTTTTTGTTACGCAACGCACCGATACGCACAATACTATGCGTTGTCGTTGGGGGCGACACTGCAAGTATTCGGTATGTAGCTAGTCAACGGTGTGTGTGTGTGTGTGTGTGTGTGTGTGTGTGTGTGTGTGTGTGTGTGTGTGTGTGTGTGTGTGTGTGTGTGTGTGTGTGTACGTACGTAGCCGATGCTCTGTGCAAGATGCTGAAATAGCCTACGGCAGGAGAGAGATAGAGAGACCTAAACGCATTTACAACTTTATAAAAACGTTATAAAACATGCTAAACCATGTTTAAGCGACCATTTATCAATGTATCGGTCAGTGCTACCCTATCGTAGCACACTGTACTGGTGGAGATGCACGCCAGCATCTGATAAGAAGACAAGTGCCGCTCTCCCGGCTCTCCCGTGAGGGTCTGACTTTCTGACCCTGCCTCTGCCGACCGAACACCGTGGAACACTCTGCTACCCCCTGTTGCGTGGGCGGTGCATTGCATTTCACGCGTTGCCCGTGACGCCTGCGTCCGCTTGCGTCTGCTGTGTAGACTATGAAAGGAAGCGCGTCGCTCACGTCGCTTGCTCGCGTTGCTCGCGTTGACTCTGTCAGAGCCCTAAGAGTATGCCAGGCGCTCGCTCGCAGCTACCTGTACACCTCTCGGTTGTTGAATTTGTGCTCGAGTACTTTTATCATGCCAGCTGAAGGTTCATTTTTGCACGTGTGAAATAACATAATGTGCTCGTGAGCATGTCTTACACGCTCATAACTTTTGACTAAAAAATAACGCCATATTCTTGTACATTGAAGTAAGTTAGCTGGTAATTTCGATGTTTGTGTTAATCACCTGTTAGCTAGTTTGCACGTGGCTGTTGATTTATAATGCAGATTGTTGGAAGCTCTTGCTCACGTTTGTATTTAGCTACATTATTGTATTATTATTGTATTCAGGGCCGCCTTAACCTAATGTTAGGCCCCGGGGCTGAGAGGTTTTGTAGGCCCCCCATCCCCTCGATTTACAGAGTCTCATTTTAAAAAAGTGTAATATCTAGGTAATCTACATCACAAAATGCATTAGTTTCTTTCGAGGCATACAACAGTGAGTTTTCCCTCTTTGAGCCAGACATCACCATAATATTGTTATTAACATATCACTGAGTCCACCTGAGCATAAACACAAGATACTTTATGTAACAACCACACACAGCAACTTATGGTGATGATAAAAACAAAATGTGTGAAAGTATGATTTCAAACGATATTATGAAAAGCATCACCAACCATAACCTGTCTGCACAAATATTGATAATAACTGATAACAGCATTAGCAAAGAACAGCAACAGATTAAAGTAGGAGCCTCTTCTCTGGCCTCAGCAAGCCCTGTGAACCAATCACATGCACCTGCTGGCAGGAGCTGGATTTTATATTTTTTAAATGATTACTAATTCGCTTTGTGACATTATTTATATTTTTGTATATCAAATAATGAGGCAAATAGCAAAAAATGGTTATGGATAGGTTCTAAAATATAGCCTACTAAAAATTAACTGTTATAGCTGATAGAGGTGACAGTGAAAGTGAGTAAAGTGACGTGACTCGCTGAGAAGCGAGCAGGCTGAGACTAGTTGACTGAACAGCTAAATTTAGCAAGATTATATCTGTTTCCTCATCCACCGGCGAGGCAAACTGTTGATCAGCTGTAGAGCCAGAGTCTGAAATAACGTTAGCAAGCAGCAGCCGAGAGGGCATGAGGATAAAACATACAATGACTGAGGAAGCCGAGGGTTTTCTACCGGATAGTACTTGTACTTTTTAGAGAAAAAATACACTTCTAAACAATTCTAAGAACTACTCTCCCCCAAAATCATTTGTTCCATTTGCATTCCCACTGGCCTAGGAGGGGAAAGGGGAGTGATGCAAGCACGGCAACGGTCTTTATAGCATTAAAATCAGAAAATACGCCAAAAAAAAGTATGAACTAGGCTATATACTAAATCTAATGTAGCCTATGTCATAATTTAAAGTCTCCCGAAGGTATCTCTCTCTCTCTCTCTCTCTCTCTCTCTCTCTCTGTGTGTCGGGGACCAGGCGCTTGTGGAGTTTAATGGTAAAAAGGCAGTTAACCACACGTTTCCGTTAATCTTATGATGGACATGTGTTATGATATTTAAACAAACATCCGTCAACGGCGAAATAAAAGCCTCTTATTTACGAGATCGGTCTGACAGACCGGCAACTTACAGCGGGGCGTCCCGGATGACAGGGTGGCCAGCGAGCGAGCGATCCGGGCCACCGTTCTCTTAATCCATCCATGGGGCCGCCACCAGCTGGCTGTCCGTCACTTATGGAGTTTATCAACTCCGAAAACTTTGAAGCAAATTGTCAATTTGGCAACGATTTTCGGATGACTGCCTATATTCAAAATCTAAACAGTTCATTTCTCTTCAGAAGAAGTCAGAAATGACTTTAATGATGAATAAGATGGTGAAAAATTGTTAAAAATATCCTGCTGTTGCTCTCAAGAGCAAACCAGTACAGAAGACATCACACAGTCATCGAGGGACACACCCCAAAACTAACTGTAGACATTCTGATAGGTAAACTCACGGGCCATAGGCGATGGGGCCACGTGGGTCACTCCTAATTTGGATCAATCAGCAGCCATGTAACCTGCGATTAGAGTGAGTGACAGAAAACCTGACACGTTAGAAAACAATATGACCTCTTCAGCTCATTATTAACGTGAATATGGGAGGCCCCTGAACTTGGGAGGCCCCTGGGCTTCAGCCCAGGTAAGCCCGTGCATTAAAGCGGCCTTGATTGTATTGTATTATGCTGCAGTAGTTACATTACATTCAAGGCCGGATTTACCACCGGGCCGATTGGGCCGGTGCCCAGGGGCCTCCGACCTCTAGGGGGCCTCCAAGACCCCACAAACTGTGTGGGCTTTTTTTTTTTTTTTTTTTTTTTTGCTTATTAAATTAAAATAAAATTCATTAATGAGTGTGTGTTTGTGTGTATGTGTGTTAGTTATAATTTATTTACACACAAAAAAGTATCATAATCAGTTTTTGTCTGTCGGCTGTGTCTGATGATGACAATCATCAGATATCCTGGTTATTTTTGACCAGGATATATCCTTTAATGCCCACTTAAAACAAACCTCAAGAACAGCTTTTTTTCATCTTCGTAACATTGCCAAAATAAGGAACATCCTGTCTCAGAATGATGCTGAAAAACTAGTCCATGCCTTCGTTACTTCCAGGCTGGACTATTGTAATTCCTTACTATCAGGATGCTCAAACAAGTCACTTAAGACTCTCCAGCTGATCCAGAATGCTGCAGCTCGTGTACTGACAAGAACTAAGAAAAGAGATCATATTACTCCCGTATTAGCTTCTCTGCATTGGCTCCCTGTAAAATCCAGGATTGAATTTAAAATCCTCCTCCTGACCTACAAAGCTCTAAATGGTCAAGCACCATCGTATCTCAAAGAGCTCATAGTACCTTACTGTCCCACTAGAGCACTGCGCTCCCAGAATGCTGAGTTACTAGTGGTTCCTAGAGTCTCTAAAAGTAGAATGGGAGCCAGAGCCTTTAGCTATCAGGCTCCACTCCTGTGGAACCAGCTCCCAGTCTGGGTCCGGGAGGCAGATACTGTCACCACATTTAAGAGTAAACTTAAAACTCTCCTCTTTGATAAAGCTTATGGTTAGGGAGTGAGGAGTTGTAGTATCTGCCAAGCCCGGCCCACCTGCTTCTCTGTCCTAGAAATGCTTGTTACTAACCTAGCTCTGGGGAGCTTGCTCCCCGGAGTCTTTCTGTTTCTTTTTCACCCAGGATGAAATCCTGGGATTAGGATGGCACCAAAATCTTGGTTCCAGCTGTTGCCGTGGTTCTGCTGAGAAATACCCTGCTATGCCGTGCTGCTCCCTGCACTACTACACCCACTTTTTCTAAACACTGTTTATTTACTATACTGTGATGCACCCCAACGGCCAGCAGACACCTCCTACCAAGAGCCTGGGTCTGTCCGAGGTTTCTTCCTAAAAGGGAGTTTTTCCTTGCCACTGTTGCACTAGTGCTTGCTCTTGGGGGGACTTGTTGGGTTTTTTGTAAATTATAGTGTGGTCTAGACCTACTCTATCTGTAAAGTGTCTTGAGATAACTCCTGTTATGATTTGATACTATAAATAAAATTGAATTGAATTGAATTGAATGAGTCAGGTTACCGCGGAAACCGTTGATAGAGGCAAGACAGACGGTAGAAGATAGTGTGGGGAAAAAGAGAGTTGAGGACATCGAAAAAACAAACATGGATAACAAACGGTGGAGCAGTGGAGCCACAAAACGAAAAGCCAAAAGGGAGAAGGATAGCAGAGAGGATGTAATGAGAAGAAATATGCCGACCATCTCCACTTTTTTTTAAAAGTCGGCTCGACACAAATAAAGAGCCTGGCGGCGCCTGCTGTGATGCTAGCGAAGAGGAGTTCAGCATCACAGCCTTGCTAATATTTCAGATGAACCTGTCTTACCTGAGCATCAGCACCAGCACGAGTCGCACGACAATTCAGAAAACCACAGCCCGGCTGGAGTGACAGACACCTGTCCAAGTGAGTGCCCCCCCACCACCACCACAGTCCCCGACTCCCCTTGAGACCGAAACCGCTGAAGGCGGCAGAGACCCGGCGGTGACGGGTAGGTTAACTAGGCTACATTACCAGTTTGACAGCCTCAAAACGTAGGCGAATCTGTTAGCCTACTTTTCCCCCTTATTAAAAACCTTGATAGGCTAATTATAGATGCCTGGATCGGCGCTGAAGCCTTCCGAATCTGCGTCCACCAACCCACCTAAATAAATATGTTTTTCTGATTTAGCTAGAGCTCCTCTGACCTGTCCCCGTATGTTGCCTTTTAAATCATGTAACGTTGTTGTATTAATGTTGACTGTTCATTTTTATTATCAGATACGCGGTATCAATACATAATAGGCATATGTGGGACTCATTCTCTAGTTGAGTGTACTTTCACGTAATAGGCCTATTTCACATAATATTTTAAAAGTTCGTCTTTTGCCGTCAGTTCACTGCAGAGAAGTAGCAGCCTGTCGCCGGTTGTGGTTTTTGGCTCGGGCGAAGAGGACACACGGGGTTCGGCACGAGCTGTGTGTGTGTGTGTGTGTGTGTGGGTGTATGTGTGTGTGTGTGTGTGTGTGTGTGTGTGTGTGTGTGTGTGTGTGTGTGTGAGCCGAGCAGAGAATTAGCTACACACATACCGGTAGTTCATTATAGGTTAAGTCTTAAATATATTTGGAATATGCATTGAAATATTCCCATTTTACATACTCTCAGTTTGCTACATTGCATACCATTACTGTATGTGTTGGGGTACATTTTCATATAATTTATATACAAGTGGACACCTGAGTATTACCCCCATATTGATATAAATACTCCCAAAACAAGCTTTTAGGGATGTTGTAGTCAAATATAGTGATTGTAATGTCATAATGCAGCAACAAAGTAATCTGTATTTTCTGTCTATAAACACTACTAATCAATTAAAGATTAAGGCTGGTGATAGTCTGTATTCTTTTATTTTTTTATTTTAAAGGTCCAATATGTAATATTTGTACTGTAATACATCCAAAAATGACACCAATGCCTCATCAGATAAGGAAACATGTTAGGCTCAAATATCTATCTTTTCTGACAACAATGCTAAATTCAGTATTTTTTCGTTTTGAAATTTACGATCCGTGACGGAATTTATGTTTATGTTTTGGTTTGTGTGTTGTTATCAACTGCCCAGTTTGACAGCCAGGCCGGGTTGCCAGATATAACTGTAAACACGTAAACCAGCGCGCTGCAGCTGTAACGTTAGTACAGCCATGAATGCACCAAACTAATGAACGGAATCAACGGAGATAGATTTTACCCGACCTAAAAAAACGGCATGTTTCTAACAGTTGCGTGACCAGAGACGTAACAAACCCCGAGTTAATATTGGAGATGTATTTGAAAGATGGAGACAGCTTACAGCCCAAAAGGATGCTAAGTTGGATAATTTCCTCCTGAATGGGTAAGCATTAGCTTCAGGCTAATTTATCACAGCTACTAGGGACGAGCACTTTATGTAATTTCAACATTTGTGTAGTCACATTGAATTATATAGCTAGAAACACGAGTTGGTTACTTGCAAAAACAATTGAGACTCAGCCAGTAACTGGTCGTGGCTAACGCCACCATGCTAACCCTGCTATCTAGCTAATGTTACTGGAGGACCATAGCTGGCCACGGCTGTTTACGACGCCGTAGCCCGCCGTAGGTGAGTTATTTTAAGCCAAGAGGGGGGCTGTACATCCAGAAGAGAAGACCATGAGTTAGCAGTGTGTTTAGCGATTGTTGCCGTAATTCTAAGACAATAAAGTTATTTCAGTCGGGTGGTAAAGGACGACAAGGTAGTGTTATTTTTAGCGGTTCCTATCGTAATTCTAAACCGAGGAAGTGTGTCTGTCTGGCGTGTGGAAAGAAAGGCAAGGTTGTGGGTTTTTAGCGGTTCCTACTGTAATTCTAAGCCGAAAAAGTGTGTCTGTCAGTTAGGTACAGAGCTCCGCGTGAGCATGGGCTTCTATGACTGTCAATAGAGCGAGTATCTAACGTTAGCTACTCCGCTGTGCTGTGGAGTAATGTCTGGCTATGTGAGACAAGCGTCTAGTAACATTGTTGTGGATGCTGCGGACTCAGCCTGGCAACCTCCGTGAACTTCGAGTCTGGGGAGGAGGTTGCGGGGGAGACGACTCTCTCCAGTATTTTGAATTTGAACTGCAGTAACTATTTTAAACACTAGCTGTCAGTATTACATATTGGACCTTTAATGTTATGTTGTCATTACATTTCAGGAAATTATGACATAGAATAAAATAGTTGCCACAAGTACAGTTTTCCCTGTAAGTCAGGGGTGTCGAACTCAAATACACAGTGGGCCGAGATTAAAGAATTACTACAAGTCAGGGGCCAGACTGGTTCAACGTTCATTGAAAACTTATTGCAACAACCTTATTGCACATATTGAACCTGAAACTAGCAAGGCCTATAGATTATTGCCTATAAAACAACATACATTAGGAAATAAAAGAAATTAAAAGAAATATGTGTTCATAGTAAGTCAGATGTTTATTAATGTGCATTATTATTTGCTTATATTTCAGAACCACATCCAACTTCATGTTTGAGTTGTAAATACATCTCAAAGTCAGACAGGTTCAAGTTCTTACTGGGCACCCTACAGCTGGCCAGTGTTTTAGTAGCCAGTTTTCAATAATAAATAAAAACTGTGATCATTTTGGTCACTATAACCGTGAGGTCATACTGTTACATCCCCATGACTCTAGTTATTGTTAGTTATGTTATTAGGCTGTATCTTCATAGATTTTAATCTGCTTTATTGCAATACATTCTGTTGATTTTGTTCTGTGATAATTTCCATTTTGTCTTTTGTTTTATAGATATTTATAGATCTCCTTTGCTGTTACAGTTAACATCACAAGAAATGGAGTTGGAGAAAGTGGTTTTGTTTTAAACTAAAGAAAAACCCACAGCTTCCTTTTACTGTTTCTAAAATTTAAGATACTGTGTGAGTTTGGGCCACGAGTTTTGGGAGGGGGCCTCCAAGAGTTTGTGCCCAGGGGCCTCTGCTTTCTAAATCCGTGCCTGATTACATTGATATAGTGTAATTAATAATGGGTTTGTTGTTGTTTGCTAGCCTATATGTATACTTCATATGCATTGTGTATGGTAGCCTTCACAATGTTATTTGTTTCTTTGCAGAACCACACACAAATACACAGCCATAGCAGAGCTGCCCACCCCCATTTTGTACTGTTGCCTTATGTAATAAAGCGTAAAGAGCGATAATTGTCTCCGTCCGTGTTTTCACTGACATCCCTGGGGCGAAGTTGGAAACCGGAATCAGCTCAACTACAGTCCTAAGCTAGACCTAACCCAATCAAATCCAGGAACACCCTTCCCCACTCCCGGCCCTGAGACACAAGCTGTAAACGTTATAATATGCTGGAAGTTTAGCATCCACGTTAAAATGGACAAGCGACCACGGAACCCCATAAGCAAGCGATGTGTACAGAAATTACGGGAGAAAAAGATTAAGAATCTACAGGCGAATGCCTCAAAATGTGCCAAAATGTCTGACATGTGTGCGGCTGTATAGCTGCTTCAACATCAGCGTTAGGCTACCTGAAGTAGAGAAAGGAGGATAGGTGGCTGGCTACACAGAGAAGCAGAAACAACATCATGATGACAGGGAAGAGGCCGAGGAGGATGAGAGCGACCATGACAGGGCCACGGGAGAGAGGGAGGAACAGGTGGAAGAGAGAGTAGTTGACGACGTTAAGGAGTACGCAAATTAACAAGGACTCTCAGGAAGGGAGGGACGGAGTGTGTGTGTGTGCGTGTGTGTGTGTGTGTGTGTGTGTGTGTGTGTGTGCGTGTGTGTGTGTGTGTGTGTGTGTGTGTGTGTGTGTGTGTGTGTGTGTGTGTGTGCCCACGTGCCTCATGTCATAACGACAACAAGCAGTTTGGCAGTAACATTAAAGTTAGTGGCTGTCAGGTAACATAACTGTTTAAGGGTTGGCCTGTTGGGTAGCTGAAGTCTGTGATCTATACAGCCTGTTCTACTAGGCTCATGTATACTATGTATACAGCCTGTTCTACTAGGCTCATGTATACTATGTATACAGCCTGTTCTACTAGGCTCATGTATACTATGTATACAGCCTGTTCTACTAGGCTCATGTATACTATGTGTACAGCCTGTTCTACTAGGCTCATGTATACTATGTGTACATCCTGTTCTACTAGGCTCATGTATACTATGTATACAGCCTGTTCTACTAGGCTCATGTATACTATGTACACAGCCTGTTCTACTAGGCTCATGTATACTATGTACACAGCCTGTTCTACTAGGCTCATGTATACTATGTATACAGCCTGTTCTACTAGGCTCATGTATACTATGTACACAGCCTGTTCTACTAGGCTCATGTATACTATGTGTACAGCTGTCTCTCTACATTGCCCAGAGATTTAAGCTAAATGAATTATACCTTAACTTAGCTGACATTTCTCTAGGGTTCTCACTCTTTTAAAGGTTACCTTGTTACTGTAAATCTTTCTTGTTCATTGGTGTGGGCCAAGGCAAATTTTGATTGACTTTACTGACAATACACTTGTATACTTAAATGTTGTTAAATAATTTGAAATTATACTTTAAACTTTATCTTTGGCAATGACTTGCACTTGAGTATGGACATTGTGTAGGCTACCCTATGGCCTCCAGGTCGCCAATCAAAAGTGAGTGAGTACACTGCTTCTCTTTTCCAGGGCATGTACTACTCCCAGCTTTATTGTAGCTTTTGGGAAGGGTTATGGTTATGGTTATTGTAGTTAGCAGACACTTTTGTCCAAAGCGACAAAATATGAATCTTACAATGGTTAAAATTAACAGTAAACAGTTTTTAAAAGTTGCTAAGCCAATATTAAGCAAAGTAGTAATAATAACAATAACGGCAATACAATATCAAATATCAATAATAATAATAATAAATACCATAAATATACAAATCATAACTCTAAGAATGAAATAATTATTTAAGTGTAAGATCAACAGATAAGTCTCGAGACCTCTTGAAGGATCCAAAACTATCACATGAATGCAGAACACTAGGCAACACATATCATAGAATGGATGCATATTTTAAGAGGACTGTCTGCAGGGAATGTGTCTGACCAATCACAATGGGTGTGGGCTGCCTGGGCCAAAAATGCCCAGCCCTGCAGCTGAGTAGTCACTGGGACAAGAAAACCTAACATATTGTCAAAATTATATTATCTATTATTATTATTATTATTATATAATATATTATTATCAAAATATTACATACTGTTTAATCACTTACAGTCATGGTCTAGCTCCTAAATATAGAAACACATATCTGTCCTGCTTACTGCTTACAAACCCAGCAGAACTCTCAGATGATCAGACGCTGGTCTCCTGACACTACCATAGACTGTATATTAAGTCTATGGACTCTACTCATGATAAGTAGCAAATATGGTGCATTCATTCATCATGGGAAGAAACAAACTGATGATATAAGATGTACCACAAAAAAGCAAGCTGAAGACCTTTCTATCAGGACTATGACTCTCTCTCTCTCTCTCTCTCTCTCTCTCTCTCTCTCTCTATTTGACATTGGCATCACAAGACATTGCTCTTATTGCCAAAGCAGAAAACATACTACAGCATAAACACCAACTTAAACACGTAAACGATACAGCAAAATCATTACACAACTTATCACATTGTTACTTTGTCTCTTTCTGCCTCTCAATCTGTGTGGGTGGGTATGTTTAGGTTGTTTGTTGGTGGATGGGCAGGGGATGAATTATTTTTCATTATGTTTTCAAATATTTATTCAAGTCTTATTTTACTTTGTTCATAATTATTTAGTGTGAAGCACATTGATATATTATGTATATTTTATTAAGGGTGCTATGTATAAAAATAAATTTGACTTGCCTTGACTTAAAGCCAAGGGCCATTACAGTGTATCAGAAGTTCAAGGTCCATATTGGCAGAAACAAATTCACTTTACTGCGCAGTACTGATATAAAGCACAGAGGAGGTTTGTTCCATTGCATCATGACTGCCAGTGTAAACAGTGGATCGAGCTCTCAGAAAGTCCCGTGAATTGAACTCATGTCGCCCTCTGCTGTCAAACTGGACTCTTACAACCTTACAAATCGTTTTTGGTTGTTTTCTTTAACCAAGGGTTTACTACAGTGTGCCTCAGCCTCTCATAAAACAGAGTTTCTATGACGTGTAGACAGCCAATCATCAGCATTATTAGAGCATGCTGTATGCTTATTGGCTCACTGACGCTGATGAGATTGATCATAGGATTGCAATTTTGTTTTGGAGCCCCTTTTCTTTTTCAATACTCTATATACCATGGAGGCAATTTGGTCGGTCCCTAAAATGATTAAAGTTTGGTATCCAGCTCTACTGACTTACATCCCATATTATTGTTTTGATGGACATGAGAAATGAAGGTAAGAACCTGACTACTTTGCTTGGAAAACTAACGATAGCAAGTAACGTTAGGCTACATAATTATTATTTGCCGCCTGGAACAACTACTATCAACTATGATGTGGTATGTAATCGCAGATGTCTCTGCAGCATTGGATGGAAAATAACCCATCTAGTTAATGACCAGGAATGCTGTTTAATGACAACTTCTGCTCGAAATACTGTACTATATAGTTTGCACACATGTTCAAATTGACAAAGTAATCAAAGCGATCCCAGTTAAACGTTTAGTCCAAAACATAGAAACACAGTCAAATATATGATAGATCTACATATATCTACTTCACTTTAATAGTCATGATTTTCTGGCTGAGGGAAACTCAAACAAATAGCCTAAGTCATCTTTGTTCCCAATACGGCGAAACAGAAACAGAAAGTAAGAAGACATCTAGAACAAATAAGCCCCAAGACAAAATAAGTCAGTTAAAAAAAATGTAATACAAAAGCTGCTAAGAAAGAGATTAGGCATTGATCATATTAATTGCAGCTTGTGTGATACTGAAATGTAAACTAATGATCTGAAGCCTTTTGGGGGCACTCAACCAATGTCCAACTACTACTATCACAAAATAAATGATTGTGTTTAGTGTTAATATAAACTACATTCATTTAAGAGTGACTGAACATGTGCTTCTGGCAAAGTTCTTCATCCATGCCTCTAAACGGATAAAAAAAAGAAACGCTCATTTTCTCTGTTTTCGAGAGATTGAGAGTGTTAATTATCTTCATTACTTTGGATTGCTTTGTGCTGACTCGGTAGTGTCACACTTGTTGCAGTAGCATCCATACCTAATCACATCGAAAAGAAGATGGGCCAGAGCCCTGATGGCATTAATATTCTCAAGTTAAATTTATATTCATTCAATTTATTCAGACTTTCATGCCGTAGGCCATATTCAAATATATAAAGATGAATATGTTCAGACTTTATTCTATATTCAGACTTTATTCCATATTTTCAGACTTTCATTCAGACTTTTTTCCATATATTCAGACTTTATTACATATTTTCATACTTTCATTCCTTAGACTTTCATTCTATATATTCAAACTTTCATTTGTCCTAAACGGCATGCCATACTCCGCTAGCTGTTGGCTAACGTTAATCAGTTATGTTAACTTATATTGAAGCAAACTGATTTAAGCTCATTAGTTATAGTAACCAGTTAGTTTGAGCCTACAGGTGTAAAGGTAACATGCTTACATATGACAGCTAGCTCGTCATCTCTCTCATAATTAACGTTACAGACTTGATAATGCTAACGTTTCATGCTGCCGCCTATCATTTGTCAATACTTTAACGTTACTGTAGTAACTAGTCTGTGCTAATATGCTCGATATTGTGGTGCAGGATATCAGTATTGTGCATGTTTTTCAGGAGTAAAATGTCACAGGTATGGGAGTGTGGACAGTCATATGCTGATGGGGAAGAACCTGCTCGATGCTGGCCAGCTAGCCGATGCCCTCTCTCATTTCCATGCTGCTGTGGGTAAGTGACAAAAGCATGCCAAATTTTAAATATATATATTTACAGCAGGAAATTTAACCCAAAACTTGTATAGTCATGTTAACTGTATCCTTTTGTCAGATGAGGGTCCCAAAAACTAAATGGCCTACTACAGCAGAGCTATAGTCTTTCTAGCAATGAGGAAGTCAAAGTCTGCACTGCCAGATTTGAGCAGAGCTATTGAGCTCAAACCAGACTTCACATCTGTGAGTTTCTGTTTTTACATCAGTTGGTCTGAAACTTTTATTTGCACTAGTTGCACACAGTTTGTCATACTGTCAGACCAACTTATATTGTTGGTCTGACAGAACTGTATGAGGAACAAATCTACTGGACACAAATCATTGGAAGAAACTGTATATGTTATGCAATATATGTGCAAGTTGTATATCAGCCCAAGGCACAACTATGCTGGGAAACCAGTCGGTGAAGTCAGCTGCAGCGCTGTGGAGATAGGTCTGGCAATGCAAAGACTATGTCAACTATTTTGATAAGTCTGCACTCCTCTCTCCATACAGGCTCGCCTTCAGAGAGGAAATCTCCACCTGAAGCAGGGGAGACTAGATGAAGCAAAGAGGGACTTGAAGAAGCTGGTAAGTATTGGGGATCGACTGATACTGGTTCTTCGATACTGATTATTTGTAATTATAACTTAATGAAACCGATAACTGATATTTGGAAGAGTTTGGAATGTTTCAAACTCCAACACCAAACTTTGTTTAAATGCTTTAAGCAATTATGTAATAAATTAGAATCTTTCAACATAACAGTCAAATATAGTCAGATAGTGTTGTGGGCGGGACATTACAGTAAGTCTGACTCAGTGGGGAGTGAAACCGAAGCAGAGGGACAGACACAGAGCTGTAGCCTAGTCAAAGTAGGACACTTTTTAATTCATTAACTTTATTGGTTATGAAGGTTTTAAAGATGACCAATTGTGGTCTGGCCCAAACGGCCAGAATCTATCTGACTCCAATTTAAGTCACTACACCCTGCGCCTTTAACTTTAAGTGTTCCTTGTCTGGTAGATCAGAAATAAAACTCAGGATTCGTTCAGTTAAAAGTATAACACGCTTTAGTGAATGATATAGCAAAATACAAAACTTGTGCACAAGTGATCAGACTCCTTTAAGACAAATCAGCCTCACCCTATCCCTAGCAAAACAGACAAAGTGTCCCCTGGCATCTGATGCCCGCTAACTAAGACTCTCACTCTTTATCCATTTCTCTGCCCATCCGTGGCAGTGCTGTTATCAGTTGGATTTAGTCCAGATCTGCTCGCTCTACTGTCTACTGTACAGTTTGTTACTATTGAGATACTTTATGGTCCCATTCTATTTATCAAATGTATACATTGGTTACAAAGTTTTACGATGTTCACCCAACTGGGGCGCCTGTGTATTTTTTTTATCTTCAGTCGGCCCGGGAATGAGGAAAACATTTTAATCATCTTTCCGGGCAATACTTCATCCTGCACCTTTAATAATGTCTCATCACTCCAAAGACCAGATGACTTCCTCATGACCCAGAGGAACAGAGAGAAACAATGTCAGATCATGAACTCTGAGGCCTTTTACTATATTCTTAGCAAAATAATCCTACAGTTATCAGGCAAAACGGTCTGATAATCGGTCTATCCCTAGTAAGTATACTAACATCCAGTTTAAACTTCACTTCAACAAGACACTATTGTGTCCGATAAGATCGCCAGGAGCTGTCAGTGTTGGTCTGTAGCCTGGTGTTACTTAAAACTAGGCTCAGTGTTTTTTCAATATAACTTGAAAGAAGGGCAATAGTTAAACTTATGAACAGCTTTACAGATGTGAATTTTTCTATGCAATGTGCACACCTTATTTGTTTTATTTATTTCATTATACTGTACAGTTATATTATGAGGTTGACAACATGAGAGGTTTTGTTATTGATGAACTGAATGGACTTAACTGTCACAAGGGCATGTGGCCGGCCTACAGCCTCATGTGCCTGTTTTGATCATTACTTTCTTGCCTTTACAATTACTTGTACTGAACACAAAGAAACCAGTCACATTTGGATTAGCTTTATTATATGTAGTTTGAAGCTCAGTCTTGTATTGTCTTGTACTGTTCGTCACTTTTTGGGAGTTTGTATGTAATTGAAATGATATAAGTGTGTAAATATTGGCCAAGCTGAATGCATCACATGTATTCATTATTATTCTTTTTTCCTAAGCTGAGCTAGCAGGAGACACTTTGAGTATACCCAGGTCTATTTGTAAAGGATGTGTTGTTAGCTGAGATTGCTCTCGTGAATATGATGACCTCTATTATGCGGATGGTTATAATTTAGTGGGTTTAGGGAATGGTAAGCACTGCAAATGCTCTGTAAGGCAATGCTTGAAGTCAACACAAGTACCTCTTCAAAAATACTTTATAAGGGCTCATATATGTGTTGGTGAAGGACTAAATACAATTTTATTAAGTCACTAACTTTTTTTCTAGTGACACTGCTTTAATCATGACCATTAGCATGCAATGTATTGTGTTGCCTTGCAATGTTCCAGCTGAAGTCCAACCCCAGCAGTGAAGAGATGAGGGAAGCCCAGAGTCTGCTGACAAAGTCGGATGAGATTGAGCGGCTGATGGCTCAGGCACGCAGCAGCTTCTGGAGAAGGGATTATGAGACAGCTGCTGCCCAGCTCAACGCCGTCATTGAGGTAGGATACCTACCTTGCAGGCGGTGCCTGATTGTCCTGCAAGCACGACATTGCCCATGTTAACTTTACTGCTGAGTCTGAAGAGCATTTGTAAAGTAACTAGTACTGCAGTTTGTAAAACCACTGGTGGAATGTAACTAAGTAGATTTACTCAAGTACTGTATTTAAGTCCAAATGTTGAGGTACTTGTACTGTACTTGAGTCTTTTCTTTTCATGCCACTTTCTACTTCTACTCCGCTACATTTAAGAGAGAAATATTGTACTTTTTACTCCACTACATTAGTCTGACAGCTTTAGTTACTAGTTACTTTACACATTACGATTTTAGAACACAAAACACATGTAGTTTATAAAATCTGATGTTTTATTATAAATTAAACTACCCAACAATATAATGGCCTACAAGTCCAGCTGAAATGATTACAGCATTAAACACTTTTACTTTTAATACTTTAAGTACATTTTCCTGATGATACTTACATAGTGTTACTAAAGTAACATTTTCCATGCAGGACTTCATTTTACTTAAGTAAAGGATCTGAATACCACCGCTGTGTAAGACATATTGTCCGTCTGTTACAGACTTGCGTTTGGGATGCGACCTCTCGTGAGATTCGAGCAGAGTGTTTTCTTCAAATGGGAGAGATGGGGAAGGCCATTGGTGACCTCAGAGCTGCATCTAAGTTAAAGAGTGACAATACCAACTCGCCACCATCTATTATAATCTTGGAGACCATGAGATGTCCCTCATGTAAGACCCACTTGCAGACTGCTACCACACTGTATACATATCAGACACTGGGACAAGTACCAGGATTTACTGTAACAAAGTGTAACTGTAAGATAACTTCCAAATTACTATGGTCAGGGTGCGATTTGTGAAAAAAAAGGAGGAGGATGTTTTTTGATCGTGCACAACAAAACAAAATTGAATTAAATCCTCCTTGAAATACCATGAATCTCCAGGAAGCCAAACACTTAACTATGCACTTCAATATTCAATGAAAAATACAACGCTTTCAAGCCGGAGAGGGCAGTTCACTTCGCTGCGAAAATCTTCACCCAGGAAACGCTCATTCGTTCCTCGGGAGTGTTTTAATCCAAGCACCATTTTTTTTCCTAAACTTAACGAGTCGTTTTGGTGCCTAAACTTAACCATCATCGCCGCATGACGCGCACTTTTTCTGGCTAAAGTCCACTAACACGGCCCCTGAAATGACCGTCTTCTGGTGGTGCCTGTAGCCGGCTCACAGTCACCTATTGACCTAAACAATTGTAGCTCTGTAGCGGCTAAATACAACCAGCAACTGCTGCTCTGATTTTATCCTTCTATGGCACTAAAGACTGTTCACATTACAGCACTTTACTTAGTTTAAAATACTTCTATTTTAGGTATATGATATATGGTCTATTGGTGAAGTAGCATTGATCACTTTGAGGGGGGGGGATACATTTTGTCCCCACCAGGGATAAAAAGAATTCAGTAGAGGCAGGGATATGTAGACCAGAGAGGGGGAAATCACACACATCCCCCTGGCAAATCACACCCTGACTAAGGTGATTCAACATATATGGCACAATCATATCTCCAATAGATTACATCAAAATTAGACAGATAGATAGATAGATAGATAGATAGATAGATAGATAGATAGATAGATAGATAGATAGATAGATAGATAGATAGATAGATAGATAGATAGATAGATAGATAGATAGATAGATAGATAGATAGATAGATAGATAGATAGATAGATAGATACTGTATGTTTCTTGCATTTGTTTTTATGTGATGAGGAGGTGGACAAATTAACATAAGATATATTTCAGTCATGACTTGGACATTTCCACTTCAATATTATAAATATTTGCAGTGGACTGCATGCACAAACGGTCCCTAACTTGCCATTTTGTACCTCTGTAAGTTGTCTCATGTTGCCCTGAAAAGTCACATAAAAATGATAATTTTAAGTTTTTTTGTTGTCAGATTCCAACCCGGGCTGCTGCAAAGGCCTCAGCCTACATGTGACGCACGCTCTTACTGGGTGATAGAGGACGCCCCAGATTTTTAATAGCTGGCACATACCATTAATTGGTATTTAGCTCATCATTACTTGCATATGTAGCTAACAAAGTCAATAATTAACACTGTAAAAATACTCAATGTAATGTGGCAAATAATAAAGGCCAAACAAGTCTAAAGGACACATGATAAACACTGAAACACTACATTGGCACCAGTGAGCAATGATCACAAGGACCCACAGAAACGATACATTAATTACATTAATTACATTGTCTGATATCAATGCAAATTATAGCTTCAAATACGACCACATAGTTTACTGTAAATCTGTTGTGTTATTTAAAACTACAGAAATATAGCAGGTCCATCAGGGAAAATATTAGCCTGTTATGACCTTCCTCCTCTTGTCTGATCTGCAGTGAGGTGCGCAAGTGCCTGAAGCTTGATCCTGATCACAAACACTGTTACCACCATTACGAGCAGGCCAAGAAGCTCAACAATCAGATCCAGTCTGCAGAGGAACTCATCCGAGAGCAGAGGTGTGTGTGTGTGTGTGTGTGTGTGTGTGTGTGTGTGTGTGTGTGTGTGTGTGTGTGTGTGTGTGTGTGTGTGTGTGTGTGTGTGTGTGTGTGTGTGTGTGTGTGTGTGTGTGTGTGTGTGTGTGTCTGTGTGTCTGTGTGTGTGTGTGCAATAGTAAATCCTTGTGAATATAAAATAACATCCTCTGAATTCGAGGGATTGCAGCAACTGCAGAATGACTGCTTCCTTTCCCTCGAGCACTCCCAACTTTCTGATCTCACAAAGAGGCGTGCAAATCCCATCTTAAAGTAAATGGATGTGACATCATATTTGACATGCATTAGATATCATATTCCCAAGACTAAACAGAGCGAATCACAGAGCGCTTGATGTTTGTGGGCGCAGTGATCCATGTTGCACACTGCCGTATCGACAGTGTCACAGCGTTGTTCAAACCCCCACCTGTCTCCTGCTCTTTTAGGTATACAGACGCAGTGAGAAAATACGAGGCAGTGATGAAGACCGAGCCCAACGTGCACCATTTCTCGCTCCTTGCCAAGGAGCGCATGTGCCATGCGTTGGCACAGGTAAGACCCCTTACTGCTCCCACAAGATGCATTAACTCACTCCGTGACTTCAACAATACATCCATCCAACATGCTTTCCTTGTGTCACGAGCAGGGCCAGCAGGCCGGCAGAGCTATCTCAGTGTGTGGCGAAGTCCTCCAGGCAGACCCGGAGAACGCTAGCGTGCTGAAGGACAGAGCTGAGGCATATGTCCAGGAGGAAGAGTATGAGGAAGGTAAGCCTGTCAGATGTAGCTGTATGTAGTTTGGATCTATTTATTTAAAGAGCCTGTCTTGTAGCGTGTTATTTAGTTTTTTGGTGTATGTAAAAGCTTTCTCTTCCACAGAGAGCACTGCCTGAAACGCCTCGCCCACATTCCTGTTTGAAATTCCTCAATTAGTGATGTCATTGATAGAGAAAGCCAGCCCAGTTTTTCATATGTGCTGCCTATAGGTGCTGCCTGAGCAAGCACAGCCTGCCCACCGTTTGAATTTGGTTGACCAATCACAACAGAGTGTGCCAGCTGACCAATCAGAGCAGACTGGGCTTTTCAGGAAGGTGGGTCTTGAGCTCTGACAGAAAAGGCTTGTTTGAGATGAGCCAGGCCTGCGTGGAATCGATCAACGGCGATTGCCGCCCAATGCATGCCGGTTAGATATGTGTCCGACTTGATCCTGACTTTCTCTGACATCATGCACATGTGATCAAGGCGGCCACAGTTTTGAGAGGCAGGCGCCGCAGTTGCTTTCCAATGGCGGCAAGACCCAGGTGGACCCAGGGCATGACAGGAAACTGTTCAGCCTGAAGGCTGCTGGAAACGGCTGGAAACTGTCCGACCTGACCACGGCTTTTTGTCACCGCCCACTGCTGCCACCACCTGCTCTCATCCACTTTACAGGCGAGGCGCAGCTCATCTCGAACGAGCCTACTGTTTCAGGCAGAGGAGCTGCAGCATTGAGCAGTATGAGAAACATGCATTTTTGAACATCAAAGCATGTAAACCTAATCTAGGAGACCCCAAGAGTACAAATTTGACACTGAAAAGGAGTATAATAGGGGCTCTTTAATAGAGTCAGTCTGTTAGATTTACACCCACAGAACCGCCATCATGCTGAATGCTGTGTACAGCCTACCAATCTTTACTGGGAACGTATTCATTTCAGTTTATAGAGAAAATCTATGGGCACTATGTGTTTGAAGATAGACTGAATTTCGACACAGGTGTTGTGGAAATGTCAGTTGTTTGGAAATTAAGTATATAGATTTATTAACACCAATAATGATTTTTTTTCCTTCTAAATAGCACTACTCTTCTCACACAATTCCACCTGTATGTATTAGTGATGTTTTAGTTATAAGAACACAGCCGTTTGAATTAAGTTACTGAAATGGTCACTTAGTTCTCAGTTTATTAGGTACACCTAGCTAAAATGAATTCAGTAGAAATACAACAGTCCTGTAAGAAATCCTACCTTCATGAAGATTTTAGCTAGGTGTACCTGAATAAACTGGCAGCTGAGTGTATGTTGTAATACTCCTAACTCTACTACATTGTACACTGGTGTCATGGCAGGAGTCTAACACAGGGGGGCCTTGTAACACTACAAGAAATACACAGGGAGATGAAGTTAAAATATCAATGACACATCATTTAGACTCTTACCTTCTGATCATTTTATTAGTTGTAATTTGGGGGCCTTCAGAAGTGATTTTTTTATTATTATTTTTTTGGGGGGTGCTTTTCTCCTATTAGATATAACAGTGGATAAACAGGAAAGGGGGAGAGGGAGAGAGAGGGGATGACATGCAGCCAAGGGCCGCAGGTTGGATTCTAACCCGGGCCGCTGCAAAGGACTCAGCCTACATGGGGCACACTCTCTACTAGGTGAGCGAGAGGTCGCCCCAGAAGTGATTTTAATGTAAAAATCCTAATAAAATACTGTCAAGCAGCATACAGTCAGAAAGGGGATGCATGCTCACATCCAGTTAAATTGTGTCTCATTTAACAATCTTTCTGCTCATCACCAAATCCACTTTGAATTTACAAAAGCACAATAAAGACTGAATATAGATAAATACAGCAGGATGTCCATATCTTGATTAAAGCATATACTGTAACTACTATGTCCAAGTCATCTGTGCATTTATCCCATACAGTATAAGTACAGTTAGGTGTGGAGCCCAGTGTGTGAGGAGTAAGTATAGTCTGTAAGATATGGAAAGTCCAGTGATTGCCGATGGTGAAATCACCAGGAATTCTTTGTGTACCGGCCATTTCACATGTCACCTAGTATCGCTGCTCTGTGGAGGTGGGTCTGGCTAGTCCACACAGTATTCCGAGATGCAATATTACGAATCCCACTATGGCCACGCCAAGACCTGCCCTTCAATAGCATTTATTGGCCAGGCGTCTATGCTTACGCAAGGTAACGTAAACCCATTTGTTCAGGTCCTATCCCCTGACCAATCGGCTATCCTAACCTTAACCACTCAAGGTCAAATGCCTAACCCCAACCAATCGAGCTGTTTTGCAGGGCGGGTCTTGGCGTGGCCATAGTGGGATTCGTAAATTTGCTTCCTGGATGGGAGAAAAACATGCTCTGGTTTATTGGCATTTCTTTCTTCTTCTTGGGCGGTGCTAAGCGTCGGCCGGAGCCATGGTGCAAAATAGCCTCGGGAAGGAACTTGTCTTGGTGGAACGTGTACGTTCAAAAGTAGTTTTTAGTGGTCCAACAGAAAACTCAGATTGGACAGATAGTCTAGCTAGCTGTCTGGATTTACCCTGCAGAGATCTGAGGAACAGTTAACCAAAGAAGGCGGAAGGTAACGGACATCTGGCCGCAATGAGGGACATCCAACGGCACCGGAACAATCAATCCCGGAAGTGAAACGTCGTCGATATAGACTACATGCCACTTGATGTTCTTGCTAGTACTTTATCAAGTCCTATGTAATCTCTCCGCAGTGTCATCTGCCATGCGATGTTGTAAACTGGATTTTGATTGGCTGTCAGTGTTTCTATCGTTAATCCAATCGCTCTGAAAGTGATCCCAATGATATTGTTCTCCACTGTCATTGTTGTTATAGTTGTTGTGTGGACTCCACCATCCACTTAAGTTAGGAAGATTTTAAAAACAATATATTGTCTTTTGTTTGTTTTTTTCTAATTGGAGGCTAGGACACATACAGTAACAATACTTCGTGACATAGAAGGATCCAGTGCCTTGCTCAAAGACACTTTAACATTTTAGGTGGATGCTTGCTACAAGGTTTAAAGGTCCTGTGTTTCCTTCCATTGAATGACCAAATAAATACTGTACTTCCCTTCATACTAGCTGCTTTGGATTAGTAAGCAGTACTGATTCTGTCCCCCTTGTTTTTCTTCCAGCTATTAAGGACTATGAGACTGCTGCAAAACACAGCAAGAATGACCCTCGGATTAAAGAAGGTCTGAAGAGAGCTCAACGACTTCTCAAAGAGTCTCAGAAGAGGGATCATTATGAGATCCTGGGAGTGAAAAGGTGGGCACAGATCACTGGAGTTTGGGATATTTCTTTCCATTCATATAGTTTTTTTCCAGACAGGGATTTTTACAGGGAAGTTGGGAAGAATTGGGGTATTTTTTTGACAAATGGGTTGCTTTGCAAAACCGCATCAGAAAGCAACCACTGCTCTAAAATGAGTCCTACTGCATTGGAAACCACATCTTTGATCCCCTTTTAAGGTTATGGTTTAGCTCCTCCAATGTTGTGGAATGCCCAAGTAGAGCAGTTTCAGGGTCTGGAGTTAATGTGACTTTTAAAACACTTGAAAACCATTGAAATAGAAGACACCAAAAGTTGTTTTTCAAGACCTTTATTTCCATCAGGACAGCTTTGACTTGAAAATGGGACAGAGAGGGGGGAATGACATTGAGGACTAAGCGTCTTTATATGGGCGCACGCTCTACCAGGTGAGCTACCCAGGCGCCCAAAAAAGTTGTAAACTTTTTGACAGGTCTAAAAGTGGTGAGCAAGTGTACTTCTCAGCTGTAAATACAGTACCTGAAGTATTGAGTTTTGGACAATGAAAACTTTGATTGTTGCTGACCAAATGAAGCAAAGTGTCTCTTTATGTTAGGATCTTTTATTGTAACTATTCGTTTACAGATTCATCATGTGCATATTGCCAGTATACCATGACTCTTAATATTGGTGGCCCAGTAATAATGTAAAATGTGTGTAACATGTTCCCTCATTTTCTGAAGGTTGGATATTGAGATCCTGTGTGCTTTATATCCACAAATGAATGGCATAATGATAAAATCAATTAACTTGAAGTATGATTTGGGGATTAAAAATAGGGACATCCTGAAATAAATACAGAAATCTCAGCAGGGAGACCATCTTAAAGGGTAACTACTAGGGGTGTGCAAAAAAATTGATTTACATTCATATCGCGATCTACCAATTCAAAATCGATTCATAGAATTCCAAAAATCGATTCATATATATACATATATACATATATATATATATATATATATATATATATATACATATATATATATATATATATATATATATATCAGGTCTCTGTTGCTAAAACAGAGACCTGAACACAGGCGGAAAAGAGGGTGAAAAGAAGAGCTGCAGCAATGTGCAGTACAACAAAAATGTGTGTTTTTTGAAAATTAAACCATGTAAACCTATTCTGGTCCAACATCAAAATACAATTATGAACCTGAAAATGAGCATAATATGGGCGATTTAAAGGTTTTTACTAGTGGTGGGCATAGATAATTATTTTTAATCTAGATTAATCTCACGGTATTCTTGGAATTAATCTAGATTAAAATGGCTCATTTGAATTCTGCCAAAGGCATTCAGAATATGTGTGCTACCCAAATAATGACTAAAAGTAAGTCTTTGAGAATGGGTTTCTCAAGCCAGGTGGCACATTAGACCAGGGGCTCATCTCCTGTTTCCAAAATGCATCACAAACTGCTTGAGAAAGCTGTTCTACTATGATAATTGGTGATGAAAATAAATCATGTTCAATAAGATGTAGCCTACTTGTGTTTACTACAGTGTTTCTGCGGTCTTTTTCAATCGCGGAAAATACTTTTCAATACTCATCTGGGTTGAAGCAGCAAACATTCAGTATAAGAGTAAAAAAATGACATAACATTATTTATAATACATTTATTTGATGTATAGTGTTTTGACCTTAACAACCCAACTGCATTTTACCACAAACTTGCGACTAGTTAACTTTCTAAAGCGGGTTAACTTTTGTTTGCTAAGAGTCAGGTCGGGACTCTGACATTAACACACTGGCAGACGCAAGTGACAGAGAGACGGAGGAGAGCAAGGAAGTAAATATGCTGCTGAACAAAAATTAATAAACGCAAGTGCGGCGGGCGGTGTTGATTGTGAGGCGCACATTAGTCTATGTGTGGGAAACACTGTTACTAACTGTTTATTCAGTTAAACATTCATTTTGAACTGATGAACTGTTTTACAGTCAGTAGGCTGTATACATCCGCGCTAAAATATCAAGGTGAAAGTCATCATAGCTTGCGTAGTAGCCTATAGACCAGCTCCCAACCCAACTTTGAGAATAGATTAACGGCGATATTTTTTTTATCGCCCGGTAAGAGTCTCACGTTAACGCAGCACGTTAACGCCGATAACGGCCCACCACTAGTTTTTACATTACATTTAGCTGACGCTTTTAACCAAAGCAACTTCCAATAAGTGCATTCAACCATGATGGTACAAACTCAGAACAGCTAGAATTACAGAGAAGTACATTGACTTCAAATAAGCCAAAGTACAAGTTTTTTTTTTTTTTTTTTTTTTAATCTTTTAATAAATGTGCTGATAATGTGCTCCCCATTGTCACAGAACTGCCCAGAAAAATGACATTATGAAAGCCTACAGGAGACTGGCACAACAGTGGCATCCTGACATGTTCCAGAATCCATATAAAAAGAAGAAGGCTGAGAAGAAGTTCATAGAGATCGCTCAGGCCAAAGAGGTTCTCACCGACCCAGGTAAAAGGTTTTGTTGTCTGTAGAGTCAGTGGAAAGTTGTTTAAAGATTCTTTTTTGGTATTCAGGCCTTTATTGTGACAGCTTGGACATGAAATGGGAGAGAGGGGGGATGACCTGCAGGAAAGTGCCACAAGTCAGAATTGAACCCACAAACTCAGTGCCATGGACTGAGTCTCTATATATGGGCCCACGCTCTACCACTAGGTCACCCAGGCACCCTACTAAGTTAGTGTTTGATTAGTCAGTAAAACATTTTTTTGTGGGTTCTATTCACATGTTGCACCTAAACATTACTGTTGACATGTTAGTTCATCTGGGAATTTGCAAACGCAGATCCAAGTGGTGGATCAGATTCAGTTGTCTGTTTACGAGCCCAGATGAAATAAGGTCAAACCTTATGAGCCAAGTAGACAGTGTCCTTGGAGACTTCTACAAAAGTTGTCTTATTCTCAAGCTGCATCAGCAGCAAACAAGCTCCAACGATTTAAATCTCAGCAAACCTTTTTTAAACTCTACCAGCAGTGAACCAACTGCAACCTCATAGCTTAAACTAAACATTTGATTTATTGTATAGAGGTATAGATCATCAGCTGATCTAAAATGCTGGAAGATTATTTTTACTCTTATAACATAATGGTAATGTGTCAGTCAGGTATTTTTTTTAACAATCTATATATACACACAACACACTAATTCCTGGAGGAATTGATTTCTCATTCAAAAGCTATGTATGAGTATATTTAAAGTTGTGTTCCGACATGTTTTTTCTAGACAAGAGAACCGCATACGACCGGCGTAGGACCCCATGAATCCGAAAAATCCAGCAGGGTCGTCATCGTCATCAGCACTAACATGAAGGATCCCAGGGCTTCAACCCATTTAGCTTCAACTTTAAATTCAACTTCAACTGAGGAATCTCATCCAGCACAGCAGGAGCTTATTTTCGTTTTTTCGGAATGCCATAAGTCTCACAAAAAAAAAAAAAGTCAATACAGCAGAATGACATTGGCAGCATAGAGGAAAGTGATAGTTGTCCCGACTGGCCGAGTGACGAGGCAGGAATAGTTCTAGGCCCAAATACCGTATATACCCGAATGTAAACCTTGTCTTATATTCAGGTATATATGGTACACGATGCAGGCCGGAACTGATTATGTAAAAGTATTTAATAGAGCCAACAGAAAATCCAGGCTTACGTGAGAGAAGAATCCAAACAAGGGTAGCAATCCAAAATAATAAAATCCAAAATGGCTTGAAAAGATCTTACACGAGGATACGAAGAACAAACACAGGGAACGAGCAGGAACACGCTGCATAAGACAACGATGACATGGGTGCTTCTTATGTCGCTTAAATTGCCTCCTCGACTCCTCCACTTGCCTCCCTTCCTCAGGTCTTAGTTCCTCCCACCGTGGAAGCATGGGAGAGACGCGAGGAAATCACAGGAGGAGAGAGGCAACGAGCAAATGTGTTTTAGAGAGATGAGATGACCTTTCCTCTGAAGTGTCACATGACTACATCAGCTGTACGTGCGGAGTTAGCAACTCCTTCAGCTGCACGGCTTCTGGGAAGGCTGCTCTCGTGTATCCTTGCCTATATCATCTTGATGCTCCCTACCCGATGCTCGCTCCTTGGGGCAGAAATAAGAGCTTTTGAGATAGCCTTCACCGAGAAGGGACAGAACAACTCCCGGGAGTTGAGGAGCTATCATATAAGGGCAATGAGATGCAGCTAAGGACTGAACAGAACAGAATATAGAATACATTAAATACAGGGGCCAACGAGCAGGGAGGGAGTCTGTTCGGTATGTTCCGTGCCGTCGTCCGTCGGAGGAGCTGTCAGCCTTCATGTTGTTAGCAGTTTAGTGGTAGTACATAATTATAATACTTGTAATAAATTGAATTATGATATATTGAAAGATGTAAGTGGGTCAACCCAAGGAAAAATAGAATAGTGTAGAAATTATGCATGTAATGCACACAGCACAATGTGGGGGAGTAATAATGCAGAATGAATGGGTCTGTGATGGAGGAGTTAATTGATGATATGTAATTGGTGTGTATTAATGATGGATATGTTACAAGATATAATAGTTCACAGAATACAGAGTGTTATAGATCTGACAATACCATCTGCTATAATTGCTAGTGTTAGTACTTGGGGAGTCAGATCAACAGTAGGTAGTGATCATTAACCAATAATAATAAAGATTGGAAAAGAGATACGTCAAGAGGGGGGAATGAGAACACCAGATGGAAGCTGGCTCGCCACGTACTGCACACCATCAGACTGACTAACTAAACCACTAGAAAATTCATTTATAAGTCCAGTTTTACTAAGTATAGCCTTATAAAGATCCAGAGTCCTTCATCTCCTCGGCCAAATTCATAGAAGGCTAATGTAGCCTGTTCTATTGACAGCAAGTCCATAAAGTCCTTTAACCAATTTCCTGTGCTAAAGCAATTGGGTTTATCAGTTTTCCAATTCATCTTAATAATTCGCTTAACCGACAAAAAGCTCAAAGTGATGATGCGCTGAATAAGTGTTGACTGTATATTATCTACCTTACTGCCTAGAGGCAGATTAGTAGGCAGAATGGTAGTTTTACATTTAGAATGGAAGACAATCTAGATATAACCTCTTTCCAAAAACTTCACTGTGGGGCACTGCCACATGAGGTGTATCAGTGTCTCACTGCAACCATGCCATCATAGATGTGAGAAGGAATCGTCCATTTTGTTAAGTCTGCTGGAAATAAAACTATTCTAAAGAGTGCAGGAAGTTAACGTAGAAATAGTGTGCCTTGGTGGGATGAAAATTGCAGGGAAGCAATCAAAAAGAGAAATAGGACTTTTAGGGAGCTTAAGGCTCACCATACACTGGATGCATTGGTCCAATATAAAAGGGCACAGGCAATGGTTTGTAAAACAATAAGGTCAGCAAAACGTACATACTATATGACATATGACTATATGATAGAGACAATACTGTAACAAAATTGGAAGAGAAACACAGTTATCAGAGGTATGGGGAATGATAAGGAAAATGAGTGGAGTAAATAACTTTGAAATACCAGTGTTGCACAGCAAGAATATAACAGCAAAGTAATTTAGAAAAGGCAGAAACTCTAGCAAAGACATTTGTGAGGGTTTATAGCTCAGAAAATGTAAATTTAAAGTCCAAACAGAGTATATATAATACCCTTACACAGAACCCAAGGATTAGAGAAAGAAGAGCTTCATCAGAAGAAGATATATATATATATATATATATATATATATATATATATATATATACATATCATTTAGTCTATTTGAACTAAGGAAAGCTATTTCAAGTCAATAAGTCAAAAAAATATAGTGTTTTCTATAGCATGTTAGCCCATATGTCAGATAGAGTCCATTATTATGCAGTAGCCTACATTATTATTTAATATAATGATCAATGACATTTTTGAACAGGTTGGACATAATGTATAGGAAAATCACTTTTTGCTGATTACAGGGCTCTTTGGGTTAGAGGTCAAAACCTAGCGTATTAAAAAAAATGCAAGCTGCAATAGACAAGTGGAAGAATGGACAAATAAATGGGGATTTAAACGGTCAATTGAAAAGTCACAAGTCATATGCTTTGCTAAACGCCATGTATCAGTACCCATGCAATGATATGGACAAGTAATTGAGCAGGAGTGGTTAGATTTCTTGGAGGTATTGTCAGGTGAAAAGCCTACCTGGTGTCAACATATTATTAAGGTGAAAAATAAATGTTAAAAGGTCAATAATATGTGTTGCGGCTGTAAGCAGCCCAACAAAGTGCTGCCGCGAGGGACTAAACACTGAGAGATGCATAAACACACTGTGACACGCTCGAGATTGTATTGCAATGATTTTATTCCTCCACACGTAAAATACAGCTAGCACTGCAGTTACCAAATGTAAAGTTACTTTGTGAGTCGAAATAAGTGCGTTAGTGCGGCGGTCAACAGAAAGTGTTTGCTCCCAGGCTCACATTATCACAATGATAATTGCATTATTTCTCATTGTAGTCATGAACATATCTGTTTTTATCCTTATATTTCAAATGGACAAACAGAATATCTAAAATGTGAGTCATTTGTTTGGAGTCACATGCATACTATTGTCTTTGGATCAAAGTGTGTGAAATGAGTTCAGAGTTATCCAAGAGGTGTTTTATTCTACATTCTATTTCTATTACTTTCTGCAGTTTTTCATTTCATTCAGAATTAATTTCTATATCCAAAGAGCGACATGACACAACATATTTCCAGTTGTGGAATTGTACCCATGCAGTTGGTTAGATTATAAGATCACCATTATGGAAGCTGTGTGTAGTTTGAAGCCTGACCGGTCAATGCCATTGGATACTTGCATTATATGCCAAGAATCCAAGAAAGATAAGCTATAAAACGTGACAGAACAGGGCCTTTTGACTTCTTGTCCAGAACACAGAACAGCACGTGGTCTGGCAACGCTTGTGCTATGCGTCTTTTACTAGTAAAAGCCACATTTCCAGGCTGCAACCAAAGTCCAGTGAAAAATCTGCAGATGTGGATAAAGGGGCTGGTCCACGCAATCCACCAACATTGACAAGGAGTTCTGTTGTGACCATGAACTGGAATGCCTGCATGTTCTGCCAAGTAGTGAACTCAAAGGTCAGACTTTCCATGGTCTCAACAATGAACATGAGTGATCGAATATTGGCAGCCTCAAAATATGGCCAGATCCTTTTAGTCCATCTTGCTAGCGTTAGTGACCTCATTGCAGTTGAGAACCTTGGTCCAACAGCAACACTGATCATCGATGGCCAAGCACTGGTCTGTTCAGTTGGAAAACCACAGAAGGCTATTACATTTGGAGACCTTGCTGATACATTTACGTCCACTGTACTTCAATCAGGTACAGCTTTCAAGAGAATAGAAGTTGTATTTGATAGGTATTATCAAACATCAATCAAATCTGGCACAAGGACAAGGCATGGCCAAGGAATAGCGGCCATCTGTCGGCTGATTGAGAACCAGGATGTTCCACTTCCACCCAAGTGGGAAAACTTTATGGCACATCCTGAGAACAAAGCAGATTTGGCAAAATTCCTGTCACAACAACTGATTTTGAAAGCTCCTGTTGACAAGTGCATAGTTGTCTCTGGTGGTTTTACAGATGAGGAGAGGGTGGAGTCCTCTGACGCGACGGTGATTACAGAAAACCTTAGAGCTCTCCATGAAGAAGCAGACACAATAATTGTGCTTCATTGTATGGAAAACCAATCCTTGGTTGCTGCAAGATACAGATGTCCCTGTACTGTTTCTGGCCCATTTTCCTAAGATGCCCTGTTCAAAGATTTGGATGAAGGCAGGTACAGCTACAAAAAGGAAATATATCCCAATTCACTCAATTGTGGAACAACTTTCGCTTGATGACAGTGCAGTGGAAGACATTATTGCATTTCACGCTTTGACTGGTTGTGATACATCGTACCTACTAGGACATGGATAAGGAAAACAGACTGGAAAGTTTTCAAAGAACATCATCATCTGCTCACAGGCATAGGTCATTATGAATTATTTGTGTGCAAGGTATATTGCGCACCCAATGTAACCAGCGTGAACAAGGCAAGGGAACTCCTGTTTGTACAGTCCCGAGCTCCAGAAAGTCTACCGCCTAGTGATGCACTGTTGAGACAATGGGGTGGAGACTGGAAGATTCTACGCTGCTGCCCATCTTGATGTCACTTCCTCCAGTCCCATTCTGCATCACTTGATCAGCTTGATCAAGTGATGCAGAATGTAGCAATGCAGCGAGTGAACTGAATAAGAGTGCTGTTCTGTGTTGTTGTGATCATATTGGAGAATCTTGTCGTACCATTGTTTAAAAAACATTCACTTTTATATGCCATGCAGTTCATGTTTTAGTTATTATTCAGCTAATGTTATGTCCAACTTCATAAGGTAATTTTAGGCCAAGTTTACTGTGTTTATTTCCTTTATCTGTTCAAAGCTAATGTTAGTGGCGTGACACATTACCGTGATGTGTTGGTTATTTGTAATCTTTCTGGGAATATCTTTTGCATAAATAAACCAAAACAAAATGTAGTTTAATTTCAGTCCTTAAACTTGTTTACATGGACATGTAAATGTTGAAAAGTAATAAACACTCTTAACATAATGTAATAGGATGATGGTTTAAGATATAGGCCTTTTGCTGCCACCAGCATGATGTTGATGTTCTTACATGGACATACTCAAATACACAAAATAACAGGTCGGTGTTTACCAGAAATATTGTAAGACAGAATGACTAACTTTTTTGGGCTATTCAGTTTGTTTCCTTTACTCAATAAATGCTATATTACAATAAAAACAGTTTATCTTTGAGCCAGTGTTGAGAAATTTGCTAATTTTTGCGTATGAGGCTGTCATCTTGGCTTTTACAGTACAGAGTTTCACGTAAGAGATACAGCTTGGCAAACAGCAAAAATGGATTCAGCATAAAACATACCCCTAGAAAAGTGTATTTGCCAACTTTTACTCAAAAATGCCTGGGGATTTTTATTTAGGCACATTTTTTGTGATTTCAACCTGGTCTATAAGATGTTTGTTAGGGCAAGATTAGGGAGTGAAAAGGGCATCATTATTAAATAAATAGGGTGCTTATGAGAGCAGTACTAGATTATGGTTGCATAGCATATGTATCTGCAGCAGAGACTAATCTTAGCATGCTTGATGTGCAACAGGCTCAGGCTCTAATAATTTGTAGTGGTGCATTTTAAACATCACCAGCAGCTGCAATGCATATTGAAATGGTGGAAATGTAGCTGTGGATTAGCAGAGTTAAGCTTATGATGGCATAGTGGGTCAATTTACAAGGTCATGGTAGAGATCACTCTACAAAGGCCATTTTGCAGGATTGTTGGGAGCATAACAAGTCCAATTGTCATAGTTTTGGGTGGATAGGAAATGTAAAAGTAGAAAATATAGGTTTAGGTAATATAAAATATAGTCCAACAGTCCTCTCTTCAGCTATTCCTCCCTGGTTGTGATGCCATTAGTAGATTTAAATATCCAACTGAAATTGAGGAAAGAAGTCTGAGCAGAGATCTGCTGAGAATATAGTGCAGCATTATATTAAGCCGCACTTAGCAGATAAGTTGTTGAAATGTACAGATGGTTCCAAAGAGCCTCAGACTGGACGTACTGGAGCTGCAGTTTTCATTCCACAACATAAGATATTTATTAAGAAGAGAGCCACATATCATCTCTCAGTTCATACAGTTGAGCTTCTACTTATTATAATAGCATTGAAATGGTTGGAAGAAAACAACAAAAGTAGCACGCTAATTGCTTCGGAAAGTTTGGCAACATTTACAAGCATCAAAACAGTGAAAGTATGTTGACAAGATCTAATTTTTCAAATGGATAATGTATTATAGAGACTGTACAATAAGGACGTGACAGTTTGTTTTGTCTGAGTTCCTGCCCATGTACCACCTCAAAAACATTGCCCGTCTCCACCCATCATTCTCTGCTGCCAAAACCTCAATTCATGCCTTCAATACATCCAGACTTGTCTACTGCAATATCATTCTTTATGGTACATCATCATAAGTCCGAAATAAACTTCAGTACATCCAGAACTCTGCTGCTTGTCTGCTCACCCATTCACGCTCCCATGACCACATCACCTCTGTCCTCCCAGAACCTCCATAGGCGTAATTTACAGGGGGGATGGGAGGGTTACAACCCCCCAAATAATCAAAAATGGCCAATGTAACCCACCCCAAAAAACCTATTATAACTTCCTTTACATAAATAAAGACATGTGCACCATAAATTGATGCAGAAAATGCACAAATTGTTGCAGACAAATTCACCAGAATGTAGAAAATGAAGTGTTTGACAGACAAAATTTCAATTTTGCTCAAAAGTGTTGAACCCAAAGTTACGCCCTTGCCCACAACGGATACAATTTAAAGTCCTTCTCTCTCATAAAGCCCTCCACAACCAGGCCCCCTCCTATCTCACCGACCTGCTCCACCACCACACTCTTTACCGCAGCCTCCGCTCCTCCGATGCCAACCTTCTGTCTCCACCACTCAGACCAAGCGCCGAACCTGTGGCGCCAGAGACTTTTCTTTAGCTGCCCCCCTCCCTCTGGAACTTTCTCCCCAAACACATCTGCGACCGCACCAACCTGTGTGGATATTTTTAGTATGTGGATTTTGAGTGTTGTAAAAAGTGAGATATGAATAAAATACATTATTATTAAGATGTTGAGATGTTTTGTTCAGACCGGGAATGTGGGACTATGACCGTGGAATGGCAGACAGGGTGGGTTGAGTATCTCTGTCACACTGCTGATCTCCAGGGTGCTTCACCACAGTATAGTCTCTAGAATTTACAGAGAATGACGCAAACACTAAAACCCATCCGGTGAGCAGCAGTGCTGTTGGTGAGAACACCTTGTTAATGAGAGACGTCAGAGGAGAAGACTGGTTTAAGCTGACATAAAAGGTGACAGCTGCAGAGTTAACTCAAGAGCAACATGTGGAACCATGAAGCAGATGGGTGTCAACGGCAGACCATGTGGGTACCACTCCTGATCAGCTCAGAACAGGAACCTAAGGGTAAAGGCTCACCTAAATGGGACAATAGAAGATTGGAAAAATAACGTTATCTTTCAAAATCTCAATTTCTGCTACCACATGTAGATGTCAGGAGCAGAATGTGGTATTATAACATGAATCCATGAATACACTTTCTTATTGTCCAGGCTGCTGCTGCTGCTGCTGATGTAAAGTGTGGGGAATCTTGGCACACATTCGACCCATTATTTACATTACCAACATATATAGTTTAAATGCCACAGCCTAGTTGTTGCTAACCATAGACCCTATGCATCCATGTATGGCCAGTCGTAACCATAGATATAAAACATATGGTGGTAGAAATCAAATGACAGCAACAACAACAATATTTGTAATACTATTTATAATATTATTAACAATACTATTATTATTGGTGTGTAAATATAGGTAATGTCTTCTTTAAGGGGCGTTTCAGGAAGCTATGAAAAAACAAGGAACTTCCCCTATGAACTTCCCAGACTGTTAGCTAAGCAACGCCAAACTGTCGTCAATTCCAGGTTTCGGGGAATAAACTGCTATGGTGATAAATGTGTTCGGGGAAGCTGTGAAATGACGCTGTCACGATGCGTTTCAGTGTCCTGTTCGTTCTAGTCGTCGTCCAAGGTAATTAGTATTAGCCTTAACAGTTGGAGTTTGGTTTTTAGCTAACCCAAAGTTACCTCTCAGTGCTAGTTGTTAGACAATATCCTGTGTACGGGTGTCTGTGTGTACGCATCTGTGAGAAATGAAAGTCATAACTTCTCCCAAGCTAACGCTCTCGCTAAAAACCATAGCTAGACTGTAGGCTATATAAAACTAGTAAATAAAACACTTAGCTAACGTTAGGCTGCTAACGTTATTCTTAAACAAAGCCGTTCTTTATTATTATGGAAACCGCGGTTTAGATAGCAGGCAGACTCAATTACAAATGTTATAGCTAGTTGATTCATAAAGGACATTGTGAATCCATTAAAAAACACTTAATTTCATAAAAATTTGAACTCTTTGATTAAAACTATAATCTATATGCTTTTTGAACATCAACAACCTCATGCTTGACTGGTCCCCAACTAGCTACGCTTCACACTGGGGCTAATATCTGAACACTTGGAATTTCAGTCAAACTTACACCAGTCAAACTTGCACCAAAGTATCTGAAATGTCATTCCTAACTGGCAGCCTATTGTGCTCTTAGGAAACAGAGATGGTTGATCTTTCTATTGGTAGTTTGACAAATCACACTTTTTTTTCTTTCGAATTTAGTAAAACAAACGCTGATTGTTGCATCTCATACAGGCAAACACACAAAAAATGGCACTATAACAGGTCATTGTTTTAATTCATTCTATTATATTTGTATAGTTTTATTGTTAGAAGATGATGAAATGGTCAAAAAGTACAAAAGCATCTTCTAACCATCAAATAACCGTAGTGACGATTGTTAACAAGAAAAAGAGTAGAGAGGTCAGATTGACCCAAATTTAGATTTTTTTTCTATAATATTCCTCAAAGACTATATTAAATATGGACGTGGTCTCTGTGATGCCACTCGTAGGTTACTAAAGAGCCAAAATGAAGCTCAAAGTTGGTGGCTCCTAGTGGTGATATTTCCTTCCATAGGATGGTGAAGGCCATACTCTTCCTCTGATTGGCTTAACCTGGTATCCCTACCCTAACCAGTCTCACTCCTCATGCCTTGACCTAACCAACCAACCAACCAACCAACCAACCAATGAAGGCAACGATTACTAGCCATTCAGAGGAAGAGTAGGGCGGGTCATGCCTTCACCATCCTTGGAAACACAAATGGAAACGCTCGGGCCGTTGCCATCTTGGCAGTAGCCGTGTCTCAAAGTCATGGATCCTTCCTGGGCAGGACTAGTCCTTCCAAGTCAGGTCCTTCAGAGGCTAGGCCAGGCTCCTCCTTAGCATTCGGAGAACACATAAATGGAACAGGTTAGCAAGTGCACGTTATTGCGTGCTTGCGTCATTGAAAATGTGTCGCCTTCACTTCCGCGCTGCATTTCAAAACACTGGACAATATGGATGTCGAACTGTGAACTGTGCTGTTCACTTTCTTTGTTGAGATAGAGAAGGTGAATCAGCGTCAGTCTGCTTGTAACATTAGGCCTAGCTCATTGTACAACAAGGTAAACGCTACCAGCTAATGAGCTACCACAGGCAGTATGATATGCAGTAAACTGCAAGTGAGAGGTTAAATAGTAAACACACAAGCTACAAGGCTACAACCAACATATGAAAAGTCATAACAACACCATTGATAAACACCCACTAACACAGTAAGTGTGTTAAATGGTCAACAGTTGTCAGTTAAAGGAGAAGTCCGGCCAATTGTTACGTTAACCTTGATCGCTATAAATATGTGTGTACTTTCGATTAAAAAAAACCCGACCCCAATCGGTGCAGGCAACACTGAGAAGCTGCAGCTATGTGTATGAGCTTCCACTGAGTTAAAACAGCAGTTGTCAGGGCAGATTTTAGAGTGCCTTTGTGCCTCTTAACAGACACAAAATGCAATTAAAATGTCTGTGCAACATGAACAGGGCCCTTGCGTGACAAGATGCGTTTTCAACTCAGACATTGTTGTAATTCATTCAATTCACATACCCTGTCTCGATGCTGCTGATGAGTAGCTTCCCCGGTTAGCTGCTAGCTAGCTGTTAGCTGCCGTCTGTGACAAGGGTGTTCAGCCAAAATATCACGCAGCAGTTCCTTGTGTATTTGTAGCTCATCCATTTTGTGTGTGATCGATCTGGTGTTGGTGAGTAGGAGGCTTATTAATTGCATTTTGTGTCTGTTAAGAGGCACACAGGCACTCTAAAATCTGCCCTGACAACTGCCGTTTTAGCTGAGTGGAAGTTCATACACCTAGCTGCAGCTTTTCCGTGTTGTCTGCACCGATTGGGGTCAGGGTTTTTTCAACCGAAAATACTACACAGTTACATGAAGTACCTTCATGTTACAGTATGCTTAAATATACTTGTGACACAATTCTAATCTTACTAGGACAGGATAACTACTGGACTAACCTAAAGCTTTCTCCTTCTGACTGCAGTGTTGAAGCAACACCATCATCGGCAGCTGAGTTTGATCGTCGCTTCATGTTGAATATACTTGTGTACAGTATATAGTAATGTTTGAATAAATGTTATAATAAAGATACACATTTCGTTAATGTCTTTTTAGAGCTTTTTTAGGTAGCATCTTCTAAACTCCGGTGGATTTCTGAGGACTATGGTTAACTGCTCCTCAGATCTCTGCAGGGTAAATCCAGACAGCTAGCTAGACTATCTGTCCAATCTGAGTTTTCTGTTGCACGACTAAAACTACTTTTGAACATACACATGTTCCACCAAAACGAGTTCCTTCCCGAGGCTATTTTGCAGCGGCACCGTTGCTCCGTCCGGTGCTCAGCGCCGCCCAAAACAATTGTGATTGGTTTAAAGTAGGGCTGTCAATCAATTAAAAAATGTAATCGAATTAATTACAGACTCTGTGATTAATTAATCGAAATTAATCGCATACATCATTTTTGCTGTGAAAGTATTTGAAATATTTCAATTCAAATGAATAATCATCATTAGTGACATCAAAGTTAAAAAACTATTTTATTATTATTTTCACTGTTCACATATATATATATATATATATATATATATATATATATATATATATATATTCGTAGTTGTAAAAAAATTAGAATTTATTTCCTCAGCATATTAGGTCATATTAATGACCTAATATGCTGAGGAAATAAATTCTAATTTTTTTACAACTACGAATGCACCGCGAGGATGTAGATTACCAGCTTCATTGAACGCACCGTCTCTCGTCTGTCTTCCGACAACAGCAGAAAGTCAAACTTTAGTGTTAGCTGTCAGCAGCATTTTAACCGTCCAGCTACTAGCTAGCGGAAGGCTAACGTTACCTGCTGTTGAGTTGTTAAGCTGTTAACTAGCCAGCAATGTTTCTATTCTGCGCACTCTGTTCTCTTAATAGGCTACATCCATGCTCTCGCTCCTTCATTTTACAGTTGTATAGTGTTTAGAACGGCTCCGGGTGAAAGGTCAACATGGAATGGATTAATTGCAATACATTTTTTTAACGCACTAGTTTTTCTCAGATTAATTAATCAATCGAAATTAACGCGTTATTTCGACAGCCCTAGTTTAAAGAAACTCCCATCCCGAAATGCTGTGTGGACTAGCCAGACCTTCCTCTGCAGCGCTGTGGAGGAAGGCCTGGAAATGCACGATTACATACGCCTAACTCCTGGCTAATCCAATGGACAGGGAACATCCATTGTAGTATCCATGGAGCTGAGGCGGCTGAATGAAGCCTACAGTCTATGCTGACCTTTTTTTTGATGGAAGCCACCTGTCACTTAAAGCGGCACACTCTTAATTATGCATAACTTTAAGCCTCACTATAATTAAATATAAAGTTGTCATGAAGGGTGAACCTAAGTTCATCTACAGAGACAAACCAATTTGTACTATTTAGTAAACCTGTAAAGGTGGGCATTCTAACATAGGGGGTCTGTGGGGATTGAATCCCTTTTGGAGCCAGCCTCAAGTGACCACTCAATGACCTGCAGTTTTTTCTTTTGGATCGTTTTAATTTTCCAGTACTGGAGGTTGCTGCTTGGTATTCAAGCATAAAGTGTCAAAAAATCAATCATATTCTCATTCACTGCTCTGTCCATGTCCATTCCCATCTCTCCCAGCACTGTCTGCGTCGCCACTAGCTCCGCCACAGAACATCCATGTTGATAACTGGCTGCTGACCTGGACTCCTGCCGCCGAGGAGGGAGATCCCACCTACACCGTTCAGTACCGCAGGTGAGTTCTGATGCTATGGTGCCTGTTGCAGTGTGGGATTCTACAACCTGCATGAGAAGAAAGACTTCCTTTTCTGGTATCTGGAGTGCCTACCAACCCACAAACTGAAATAAGACAACCCAGCCACTTGTTTGTGTGCTGCCTGGATCAGAAACCATGGGAACAAGCCATTCAGATTCGGCTCCCCTTCCTATGTCCCGTGCAGGCTCATTAAAAAATACCGCCCCCCCCCCATCTGAGTATCTCCAACCACGACTTAAGAACTGCCTTTGCAAAGGTGCGCCATATTTTCCTCGCAAGCCAATCAGCAGGTTGGGCTTTTTTCGGGAGGGGGCCTAAAAGACACAGCACTAAAACTGAACATTTTCGACAGGAGGTGAATATAGGTGTATTAAGACAGACAGTATGAGGGGAAAAAACAACATTAAATCATGTAAACATGTTCTTGTAGAACTCCAAAATACAATTTTAATATGAATAATATGTCTCCTTTTGTTTCGTCTGGACATATTCCAGGCAATTATTGCATTATCTTTCCCTTCTGTAGCATTTTTATTTTTGCTTAGAGTAATTATTAATAAATGGTAACACAGCTCACAGACAGTATTTCCACACTGAATTTACATTTTAATGCAAACATTGTTATTAACATTGTGACAGATTGTGGACTGATTGTAAATCTCCTGTTCCTTGTCCTCAGCTTGAACAGCAACAAGTGGACAAATGTACCATCCTGCGTCCATATATCTTCAAATTCCTGCAATGTAACTTCCACCAAAGCTGAGGGCAATCACGGCTGTGTCAAGCTGCGTGTGCAAGCAGAGAGGCGTGGGCAGATCGCGATAGTCGAAGCCTGTAGCAGACATGGTAAGAAACCACGAGCTGCCTTGGCAACAGGGCCCTGTGCATCAGTGTGATAACGCCGCGATCACTCTAGCCTTTCATAGTTTGTGCAGATCTTTACAATTTGATGTCAAGGTAAAATCAGAGGTAGGATGTGCCTTTCTATCATGTAGTGTGATTCTAGGTGTTAACCAACCTAACCATGGTGTTAACCACATGGTGTATGAACCACATCCATACGTCCTCTTCTCTCTTCCTTTTCTTTAACCTTTATTTATCCAGGTAAGTCGATTGAGAATAAATTCTTATTTGCAACGACGACCTGTCACATTCACACAGTTCCACATTCATACCTGGAAGCTGCCCAGTACAACCACAGTTATTTCTTTTATTTATTTATATATTTATTTCCACACATCTGATCTGCTGGCCACTGAGCAGCTCCACTGGAGCGGTTGGAGGTTAAGGGCCTTGCTCAAGGGCACCTGAAGAGGATCAATCTTGTTCTGTACCCTCAGGCTCCCAGGCCCTCACCTCAAATTCTGATTCCAATTGTTTTACACTATAAACAATCCTCTTTGGCGTATTCATTAATCAATGGAGTTAAATAAATCACTGAGACGATAGAATACAATTAACACTTTTTAGTAACAGTATTTTAAGATATAATGCACATGTGGGCTCACAAAACTGAGGTTTCCGACACCTCCCAAGTCAAATGAGCAAATGTTGAACAGTCCCTATTTATTTCCCACTGGGCGTTGTCCTTCTCTGCGTCGTCAGAATGGGTGGGGGTTTGCTCCATGAACCCGAGGAAAGCAGGAAGGTCAGTCTTTACTCCAGTAAAAGTGAAACGGGAACCCCTGTATCATGTCTTCCTTCTCTCCTCCACTGTCTTCGTGACTTTGCATAAACACATACCGTATTATCCGGACTATAAGTCGCACTTTTTTTCATAGTTTGGTTGGTCCTGCGACTTATAGTCAGGTGCGACTGTTTTATCAAAATTAATTTGACATGAACCATGAGAAATTAACCAAGAGAAAACATTACCGTCTACAGCCGCGAGAGGGCGCTCTATGCTGCTCAGTGCTCCTGTAGCCTACCTCTGAAAACATTAACTGAAAACAACTGAAAAACTGTTAACTGAAATATTAACGGAGAACAGCGGACATACGTTCTCTTAATACATCCATGGGACATACTGGTAGCGTGTGCGTCTTCTTCGCTGCTCTAAACAGACAGCACAACTTTCTGTTTTGCCACAAGCAACCACTGTTTAGAGCAGCGAAGAAGAAAGCATGCACGCGTTTGTGGTTGCTTATGGCAACCAAGGGGGCAGGCTTCTCTCCACAGAGTGAAGCCTCCTATGGCGCCATTTTAATGCTACCAGACTCTCACCCACCGTTAGCATTCCATTGACTCCCATTCATTTTGGCGTCACTTTGACAGCGAATAACTTTACATCTTAAGCGTTTAAAGACTTAATTTGCCCATTGTTTATTTCTAAAGAAACACGACAATGTATAAAAGGCTCCATTACCTTGCATCTCACGTTATGGCTCCGTAACAGACGTTTTTGTAAAAATATGCTAACGATTGTGTCATAACCAAGCGACCTACTGTCACATTGTAGAGGAATTACCGTACAGTACAGGAGAAGCTCGCAGGCAGTTTCGACGTACATTAGCTGTTTAGTTTAATTACTAATGTTAACTAGCATTTTAGTTAGCAATAATTAGCCTGTGCCTATGTTATCTCCTTACATATACCTACGCTCTCCGTCTCTGCAAGATTGGGAATGATTGAGATTTCTCTTGCACAGCTACCAGAAGACTTACAACTTTCAGACACGTTGCTCACGTCACTTCTACGGCAGGAAGCTCAGTTTGCAGCTGCGCAGTAACGCTCGAGCCTAACAGAAAAGTGCTTCTAATAGACTTCATTCGTCTCCGTCCAGAGTGTCACTGCACGATGTGAGTCTCAACACGATCTGAGTCGCGTCGAGTTGCGCATGCTCAGATTTAAACAATTTACGGCATAATGACAATAACGGAAGCTGGGAACAGCAATAATCGGAGATATGGAAGATGGAAATGGCAGTAATGTATTATTTAGAGTAAAGCATCACATGTCCACGGCATGATCCCTCACGACAGTTAATAAAAAATAAAAAAGTAAGTGAAAATGGAGCTACATGACCAAGTTTGTTCAATGCTGGCTACAAGTTAGCAATCAAACACAACAGCTGTTATTTGAATGGTGTTATGAGCTAACGTTAGCAATCAAACAATCATAGATAGCATTTGATAACTAAAACGTTTTTGAAATGATTTCCACCTTCTATATCTTCGATTATTGCTGTTCCCATCTTCCGTTATTGTCGTTATGCCGTAAATTGTTTAAATCTGAGCATGCGCAACTCGACGCGACTCAGATAGCGTTGAGACTCACATCGCGCAGTGACAGTGGCAACAACACAACTTCCTGTCTCGCCACAAGCAACCACTATTTAGAGCAGTGAAGAAGAAGACGCACGGTGTTTTCTTTTACTGTCTATAGTATGTCCGCTGTTCTCCGTTAATATTTCAGTTAACAGTTTTTCAGTTGTTTTCAGTAAATGTTTTCAGGGGTAGGCTACAGGAGCTCTGAGCAGCATAGAGCGCCCTCTCGCGGCTGTAGACGGTAATGTTTTCTCTTGGTTCTAAACAAATGCGACTTATAGTCCAGTACGACTTATATATGTTTTTTTTCCTCGTCATGACGCATTTTTGGACTGATGCGACTCAGGAGCGACTTATAGTCCGAAAAATACGGTACACATTCCTATGGGCTATTTCCTTATTAGATAATCAATGGTGCTCTGTGCAATATGTGTGTAAACTGGATTAGATCATTACCCTTACTGTTAATACATGATGAGCTGGTATTGACAGGTTACATCAGTATCGGACAGTGGAAAAGTACAAAATACCAACAGGATGAGAGACATTGGTTGTGAAACAACTGTTATGAGTGTTTGATTGATTGTTTGAAATTCTTTATTAGGACAATGCAAATTTAATGAACATGTATAGAAGTACACGTAAAAATTGCCAGATTGTAGCCCAAGGGCTAATTTCCATCTGTAGTCCATTACAATAGAAGAAGAATAGAGAAAGAGAAATACATTAGTCAATATTAAAACAGAGACACAATTCGGTAGTATGCTCCATCGAGCCAATACAGCACAGAATCCATATAAAGATGTCCACATGCATGGTTAACTCCAAGCCAGATCCAAGACAGCAATAACATTTGTTATATAAAAAAACAAATAAAAACAGAATAATAGAGAAATAAACTAGACAAATCATTAATAAGTGTGGTCATGTGAGAAGTCAAAGTAATATCCCTAAAGATGTGTTAGACCTGTGTGTGAGTGTTCAAACATGTCAGTTTTCATCAATTCAAGCCTGAAAGATGATCCTCACTTCACACCTCAGTGGTGGTAATGAGGGAGGGACAAGTGCTGCTCTTTCACTTTCCCCACCCAGATTTTATCCCGTCGGTCTGGGGATTGAACCAGTGACCTCCCGGTCACAAGCTTCTAGGCCACCACTGCCCTTCTTAATGTTAAACAGTTATATGTACATATTTGTTTCTGTATTGTTTGTTTATTTCATACTCATGTTTAATATATGTATGTATGTATGCACCAACAACCAAGGCAAATTCCTTGAAAGTGTGAAAAGAAATCCTTTTCTGTGAAGTGTCAAAAGCTAACAAACCCATAGCGAGCTTTCATAACTTAAGTAAAATCATTGAGTATGTTTACATGCACAATAATATTCCACTCCATAGCATTTTCTGATTAAGACGTGTGGAATATGCTGGTATTGTTACATTACATTACATTACATGTCATTTAGCTGACGCTTTTATCCAAAACCACCCTTGTTAGTATCAATCAGGGTTTTTACTGCCGTTTGTGACAGTTTACGGCCTCTTGCCTGGCTTACGGTCAGCTCTGTACATTGCTATGGTTGTTACTTGTACACAAACCAACCAGCCAACAGATGCGGTAAAGATGCATGGCCAAAAGGAAAGCCCACATCTCTGGTCCGGAGGAGAAACACAGCTACTTTTAAACATTCTGAAAGACTTGGATATCAACAGGTTTTTGGATATGCAGAAAAACATCACAACGCCGACTTTTTCAAGAAGCTGGATCAAGGAATTAAAAAAGGGAGGCTGTGTTCGCACGGTCCGTCCAACAAGTCCGCCACCGGTGGAAAACTTTGAAAAAAATCCTGTTTTGCGCGGCTGCATGTAAACAGCAATATTTGTGAATTATTCACTTTCATTAGCCATGTAAACAGCTTAGTCAAAATATTATCTTTTTCGGAATAAGGGCAAAAACAAGAATATTATGTATATGTAAGCGATTTGTAAGTTGAGGTACTGTGTATGAGGTTTATTATAGGTCTGAAAAGTTGTTTTTATTGGTAATACTGTATGAGATCTCACACCTACAATGGTGATCGAGGACAGATGGCTTAGCCTTGTCCTGATTGTGTCAACACTCAGTATATGTGTTCTGCTCTTCCAGGTGACTCCTGTACTCCTGACTTCAGTCTGATGCCAAGGCCCGGCTCCCTGACGGTTCATTTGAGGAGGAACAACAGTATGATTGAGGAACATGGAGGCCATGTAAAACACAGGGTTTACTATGGCAAGGAAGGAGAGGACATGCTGGTGAGAAACCTTCCCCTCTTCTCATTGCTCAGTTTGTACATCCTCGCCTCCTCTCCTCGCGTCCTAGTCCCTCCCACCTGAGATGTTTGCCCTAGTTAACAATTTTTTGTGATACTAAATATGGCTGTTGTGTAAATATTTTATGTTAGGAAAGGAAAATATAAATACATTCTGCTTGGCAGAAAAATGAGTGGTTTGCAGGACTAAGTGATTAGCATAAGCAATATACAGGCTAAATAAAGTGTTAATTATTCATGGTCAGTTAGAGTCAGTAACTGCAAATGCTGGATGCTTGCTGCTTAAGCATGACGTGACACACAAACGTGTAATCAGACTACATAGAAATGAGTTGAATAGATCGGCTCCATTGTCACCGATATCAGTATGTGATTAGTGCGTCCTCGCTCATAGCTCCACCTGCTAGCCTTCTCTCCTGGCTCCTTGAGATGCATTTTAGGAATTGAGACATCCTTCAAGATGCCGCGTGAGATCAGTTTTTTGGGTCACAGACAGGAGGACAAGGGAAAGAGGAAATAAGTTGAGGAGGCACATAATAGAGAAATGAGAAGAGCCCCTTGTTAGTTTAACAAAAGTACACATGCTATTGCTTCCTGTTGAATGTGTACTGTAAGTGATCCAACACTATGTTCACACGGTTTGTTCATTTTGGAAATGTGTTACCCACCAGCATCGTCAGGTCATGTTTGGTCATGGTCTCCTAGTGCACTAAATAAAAAGCTAAATCTCTTCTTCTTCCTTTCATTTGGTCAGCAAACAACAAACCTGTTGATCACAGGGCAACATGTGAGCAGCTCTGCTGGTTAAACCTCTGTTAAGTCCCCTCCTGCTCTCTGTAATCACCTACATTTATAATGTTTTAAAATTCTTTTATTTGCCATTTGTGCATACACCAAACAGTCAAGTAAAAAGAGTTTAGGATAGAAAAGGATTTTAAAAGGTAAATACATTCACATGAAATAAGAAAAAAAAACGTAGATACTTTACAAAAGAGTGCAAAAAATATAATAAATGATGAATACTGTAACTGGAGAATACAACTATGGGGGATATTGCATTTGTCACGAGAAGAAATATTGCAAATATTGCACAGTAGTGGGGAGTAGTGAGGATTATTGCACATTTTATCACAGTGAATTGTTCAGCGTTTTATTATATTTTTGCTATCAGTCTGACTGTGGAAGGGAAAGAAATATAACCAAATTCACTTCTGCTTTATAATTGTGAAAACTTGCAAATGAAGGTCAACAGCTGTATGGACTCATTAGCTCCATTGAAAAATGAGGAAGTAGTTGTTTTTGGACGTCTTAATACATGGTTGACAGACGAGGGACCGGGTAGGTTTAGGCACCGGGATCGTTTTAAAAGTTTCGTTTTAGCGACCAGTATCAGAAAAAAACACACACAAAAATGATACCCAACCCTTATCTCAACTTATCCCTAAAGTATCTGGACACACCCTTAGCAGGTTGCTACAAGTTGTTTAGCACCAAGTACATTTCTTGGCTAGCTGCCTGCATGTCTGGTTTCAAGGCTGTGTGGAACAAGAACTGCCTGTTAGAGTTTCAGGATGCTTCCAGCTAATAGCCAATATTGGATGAAAATATGTAATACCTGTAAAGGTCCCATGGCATGAAAATGTTACTTTATGAGGTTTTTTAACATTAATATGAGCTCCCCCAGCCTGCCTATGTATACCGAGTCCTGGGTATCCTGCTCTGCCTTTGAGAAAATGAAAGCTCTCTTCCTCAATAGCATTTAAAGCTACAGACACAGAAATGGCACGTCCTAAGGAAAGCTCATTGTGGGACTGGCTCTATTTTGCCATCACACTGTATTTCTGCACCAAGGCTGAATTTTGTGAAAGAGACTTCAGATACAGTATTAGAGGACCACTGAGGTCTATATAAAAGAGACTTCAGATACAGTATTAGAGGACCACTGAGGTCTATATAAAAGAGACTTCAGATACAGTATTAGAGGACCACTGAGGCCTATATAAAAGAGACTTCAGATACAGTATTAGAGGACCACTGAGGTCTATATAAAAGAGACTTCAGATACAGTATTAGAGGACCACTGAGGCCTATATAAAAGAGACTTCAGATACAGTATTAGAGGACCACTGAGGTCTATATAAAAGAGACTTCAGATACAGTATTAGAGGACCACTGAGGCCTATATAAAAGAGACTTCAGATACAGTATTAGAGGACCACTGAGGTCTATATAAAAGAGACTTCAGATACAGTATTAGAGGACCACTGAGGCCTATATAAAAGAGACTTCAGATACAGTATTAGAGGACCACTGAGGCCTATATAAAAGAGACTTCAGATACAGTATTAGGGGACCACTGAGGCCTATATAAAAGAGACTTCAGATACAGTATTAGAGGACCACTGAGGCCTATATCAAAGAGACTTCAGATACATTATTAGAGGACCACTGAGGTCTATATAAAAGTGACTTCAGATACAGTATTAGAGGACCACTGAGGCCTATATCAAAGAGACTTCAGATACAGTATTAGGGGACCACTAAGGTCTATATAAAAGAGACTTCAGATACAGTATTAGAGGACCACTGAGGCCTATATAAAAGAGACTTCAGATACAGTATTAGAGGACCACTGAGGCCTATATAAAAGAGACTTCAGATACAGTATTAGACGACCATTGAGGCCTATATAAAAGCATCCAAAAAGCAGCATGTCATAGGACCTTTTAAAATTGAGTTTACTTTCATGAGACAGTCATCGCAATCATCCCTAAATGTTACCAGTTAGAAACAGAACCACTTGTAGTGTAGTGGCTTCGAATGACGACCAAAACGCTTGTCTTTTACTGTGAACATTTTACTGTTGAATATGCGGTATTTTTTTCATGACAGTGTAAACAGCCCAAGTGAACAAACTTAGGCATGACGGACATGTTTGCGTCTAGTGTCTCACGTTCATCTCATCACACAAGCTAGCGCGAGTACACAACATACAACTTCCATGTAAGCTACTAAACTACTAAAAGCACTTCCTGTGACGGTTCGTAGTAGTACTGAATTACTGTTTAACAAATAAGGTTGTGTACTTTTTTCACATACATTAGCTGTAAATCAAGTACTGTAAGTAACGTAAATAGGGAGTTTTAACCACACTATAATTTTAACATTTCCTTTAAACGGTTTTAAACTAAACAACATGAATTGCTTATTCAGCCTGTTTTCTATGCAACAGTTGCTTGGTATACATATTTGTATTTGTGTATTTATTATTGGTTAGTTTATATTAACGTTTAATATTTGTGTTGGTTTGTTTATGTATGCCCCTTTCACCAAGGCAAATCCCACTGAGTATAAAGATGCTTTGGCCTCCGTGACCATCTCTGAGCTGCAGGAGGGACAGCGGTACTGTGTACGGGTGGAGTACCTTTGCTATGAAAAGAGCGTCGGACTGGCCACCTGTACCCAGTGTGAGCTCATCCCAGAATCAAGTAAGACCATGGTTGTCATTTCTGCTGCTAAGAAAGTTGTTCAGCCATGCAAAGAATGTTGTAGAGACATTACACAACCAAATTAGCTGTGTTGCTTTTTCTTTTTGCCTTGACACAGTCCACAATATACAATCTTGCAATATACTAGTGCAGGCAGTGTGTGGCGGTACACTCTTAAATCTTGAATATCAGACCTTCCTTGAAAGCACCAGGAAGGAAGAGATTTAAACAATCACTGGACATGTTGGGGATGTATATTATGACCACTCACGCTTTAATTCAAAGTGAAGCTGTTTTAGAGTTGCAAAGATGAATCAATAAGTTGTCTACTATTACATTTATCGCCAACTATTTTGATAATCAAGTAATCGGTTTAAGTTGTTTCAACAACAAATTAAAGTTCTTCAGGCTACGTTCAGACTGCAGTCAAAAGTGACCCAAATCCGATTTTTTTGCTCATATCAGATTTTTTTTTCATGACGGTGTAAACAGCCCAAGTCACATGGCATCCGATCTTTTCCAGTTCTGATTTGGGCCACTTTCATTTGTGGTCCAAAACCGGATATTTAAAAAACTGTGAAAAAAGATTGGAATTGATGTCAATCTAGAGCGATCATCGTCAACAATTCTGCGCCGAGAACAGCGAGCCCCCAGAGACAGCGCCAGGCTTTAATGCAAACATGGGCATAGCGGGCAGCGGTGGAATTGGAACGGCTTTCCCATAGACTTTATATGGCGGAAGGTACATCAACTTACCAGTCCGAACACTTAAATAGTCCTCATTTAAAGTGCTCATATTATGCTCATTTTCAGGTTCATAATTGTATTTAGAGGTTGTACCAAAATAGGTTTATGTCGTTTAATTTTCAGAAAACACCATAGATTTGTCGTACTGCACATTGCCGCAGCTCCTCTTTTCACCCTGTGTGTTGAGCTCTCTGTTTTAGCTACAGAGTGAGACATCTCACTTCTGTTCCATCTTTGTTGGGAGTCGCACACGTGCAGTAAGTACTGCTAGCCAGTCAGAAGCAGAGTATGAGGGCGTGCCATGCTAGCAGCTAGGCGAGCATTATAACGTGTTACAAAGTGACCACGTTTGTCTCAGAAGTAAAGGCTGGACTACAACAGAGCTGTTTGGAGCAGTTTGTGAACAGTGTTTTCTGTTGGAGATGGTAAGTCCCTTTGGGGTGGACTTTGGGCTTTTTCACTTTGTAAACCTATAACGTGCACAAAAAAGATATATAACACAATAAAGGAAAGGCCAAAAGCATAATATGAGCACTTTAAATCATTTTGTATTAAAAGTTGTGACATGCAATAATAGCCGAATCCAGAGTTATTTAGCGAGGCATAATGTGAACGTGAATGCAAGAAGAGCGGGAGCAGACTCACGGGACTCTTAATACATCCATGGGTTTATTTTGGTAAGCATTTAAACAGGGTGTTTAAGGGCGAAAATGCACCGGGCGCAGTAATTTTTATTTCGCTGCATATGTTATCCAATCTGTCCGTTCATGAGACGCGAGACACAAGCGTATGTGTCAAGCCAGGCAGGTAATCACATAAAGGAAGACCACAGTGCAGTCGGATACTTTACAAATATAAAACACATTTCAAAATAAAACAGCCAGGTTTATGGTGATTTTGGCGGTCTAGACTTCTCACAGCAAGACACGCGATCAGGCACACAGAGAGAGTGACACACATATACACACACACACACACACACACACACACACACACACACACACACACACACACACACACACACACACACACACACACACACACACACACACACACACACACACACACACACACACACACACACACACACACACACACACAGCCCCAGCCACATACAGACGTGCTCAAATGTGTTGGTACCTCCACAAAAAAATGAAGAATGCACAATTTTCTCTGAAATAACTTGAAACTGACAAAAGTAATTGGCATCCACCATTGTTTATTACATATTTAATAGAAATCAGACTTTGCTTTTGATTTTTTTATTCAACATAATATTGTAAATAAGAAAACAAATGAATGATGAATATTCCTGAGCAAACTGCTCCAGCTGTCTCAGGTTTGATGGGTGCCTTCTCCAGACTGCAAGTTTCAGCTCTTTCCATAGATGTTCGATAGGATTCAGATCAGGACTCATAGAAGGCCACTTCAGAATAGTCCAATGTTTTGTTCTTATCCATTCTTGGGTGCTTTTAGGTGTGTGTTTTGGGTCATTATCCTGTTGGAGGACCCGTGACCTGCGACTGAGACCGAGCTTTCTGACACTGGGCAGTACGTTTCGCTCCAGAATGCCTTGATAGTCTTGAGATTTCATTGTGCCCTGCACAGATTCAAGGCACCCTGTGCCAGGCGCAGCAAAGCAGCCCCAAATCATAACCGAGCCTCCTCCATGTTTCACTGTAGGTATGGTGTTCTTTTCTTTGAAAGCTTCATTTTTTCGTCTGTGAACATAGAGCTGATGCGACTTGCCAAAAAGCTCCAGTTTTGACTCATCTGTCCAAAGGACATTCTCCCAGAAGGATTGTGGCTTGTCAATATACATTTTAGCAAATTTCAGTCTGGCTTTTTTATGTTTTTCTTTCAAAAGTGGAGTCCTCCTGGGTCTTCTTCCATGGAACCACTTTCGCTCAAAAAGCGACGGATGGTCCGATCAGAAACTGACGTACCTTCACCTTGGAGTTAAGCTTTGGCAGTTATCCTTGTTCTTTTTCTACCATTCGCACTATCCTTTTCTTCCATCTGGGGTCAATTTTCCTCTTGCGGCCGCGCCCAGGGAGGTTGGCTACAGTTCCATGGACCTTAAATTTCTTAATAATATTTGCAACTGTCACAGGAACATCAAGCTGCTTGGAGATGGTCTTGTAGCCTTTACCATGCTTGTCTATTATTTTCTTTCTGATCTCCTCAGACAACTCTCTCCTTTGCTTTCTCTGGTCCATGTTCAGTGTGGTGCACACAATGATACCCAGTGTGTTTTCACTGTTACTCGTTTGCGCATGCGGGTCACTTTTAGGCTGTGCCCAATACTTGAGTCTGACGTGGGCCAGTCGAAAAAAAATTGAGCATTAAGGCGTGCAGTCTGAACGTAGCCTAATTCCACCTTGTCTGCCACATCAGGCCAAAGCGTCAAAAGCTTCCCTGTACTTTTTTGACAAGCGTCCTTGACAGGGCGGCCAGAGCTTCTTTTGTAGCTCAAGTCGGCGGCAGTGTGTACGTACAGTTCCATGTGAATATTTTTAGTTTGTTCACTCCTCTGACAGTCAACTGAATATCTTTGCGTTTGAGTGAGACGCCATCTTGGGCTTTGGGAAACACTGATTGTCATTTTTCTCCTATTTCTGACATTTTAAAGACCAAACAACTAATCGATTAATAATAAATAATCGACAGATTAGTCATTCATCATCATGATTTATCACTAGTTGCAGCCCTAAGCTGCCTACATGTTCCTTGTGATGGAATACTAACTAATGCAAGTTTATATTTTTTGATTTTCAGTGAGAAATTGTGGAATATTCCACAGAAATAGTCTCTTTTGAGTATTTTACGCTCACTCTAGACTTGAAATGTGGCTCTGACAAGTTGGTAGCAGGTTGTATTAAGAGCAATAAAGAGAAAGGAAAAAGCAACATCCAAAGAAACCATTCCTGCAGCTCCTCTTCTCCCCCATTGATCTGTCTGTTTTGTTTGTTGGTACACTTAGTTTCTGCACAACATAGCTAAAAACATTTTCGCAGTTTATTGGACGATGCGAGGATTGTTTGGAGCATTCCTTCCTTTTTAAAAGTCCAAACTTCGGAAAGTGTGTCATCTGATTGTTTGATCTATTTAAATCCTCGGAAGTCAGCACACGATAAGAGTGTGTGTTTGTGTCTCTGTGTGTGTGTGTGTGTGTCCGTGTGTGTGTGTGTGTGTGTGTGTGTGTCCGTGTGTGTGTGTGTGTGTGTGTGTGTCCGTGTGTGTGTCGTACATTTCCCAGAAAAAGACTTGAAACAAGTTGTGATACTAGTTGTGGTGCTCATCATGGTCCCGGCCCTCCTGATTCCTGTGATAGCCTACTTCCTCATCTGTAAGAGTGAGAGAATCAAGCAGTATCTGCGACCGCCGTACGAGCTCCCAGAAGATGTGAGTACCAGCACCGATAAACACATTCACCACACAACACTGGGTCACACTGTGTATACGCGGTGTGTCAGACAGCGCTACACATGGTCAGAGGTAAGACCGCGAGGCGCAGCGCAGGTAAACGTCATCGATGCTTCTGGAATTGGTTGCGCCTTAAAAGGTAAGCATCAACTAGGGCTGTACGATATGAGGAAAATATTAGGCATGGGGGGAAAAAATTGATACAGCATAGTATCGCGATATTTCCCATGGCAATACAAGTATCGATCTTTTATCATGTATGTGTTGGTCAGTTTGTCTGCTTGACAATCCCGTTTTGCAGCAATAACATTGAAGTGAGCTGAACAGAGAAGTTTATCTTTTTAGATAAAACAGATGTTGACAAAGTTTCCTTTTTGGGGACATCATTTGAAATTGGGAAAAATTTGAAGTGGCAAAAAAGTTAAAAAATTGCAATATATGATATTGTGTCGTGAGGCCTCTGGGGATTCCCAACCCCCAAAAAATATGCGATAAAATTGAATATTGCGATAACGATATTACTTACGATAAATAAGCCGTGTACTCAGTTCTACATTTCTGCTTCTTTCATTATTCTGCTAAAATACAACAAATAGCTTGTTGAATTTAAAACAAAACATTTTTCTATTGAACAAATTGAACATTGAAGTAAGGGTTAATGCCCGACGAGGAGTCCATTGTCAGGTATTAATGGACGACGGCGAGGCGTGAACCGTCGACGCGCAGCTTTCTGGCTCGTAGCTGAGCTGAAGGATTCTATCAGCTGAGCGGACTATAAACATCTCCGGTTGCTAAGGATGGCAATGTCGTATCTAAGGTCCTTCCCATTTCCTGGAGGAGTGAACGTTTGCATTGCATAAGAACCTGATGGATGGGAATGATTGTTCCAGGTATTAGTCAAACCGTCAGGCGTAACCAGGGAAACAGAGTTATTGTTTGTAAAAACTTTAGATTTCGATTGTAAAACTAATTAAAATGTGAAATAAAGTTTTAAAAAGATGTTATTTGGCAAGTGACCATGGTATAAGCGGGTTAATGCCCTTCGATGTGTCCATTGTCAGGTATTAATGGACTTCGGCGTCGGACGGTTCACGCCTCGCCGTCGTCCATTAATACCTGACAATGGACACCTCGTCGGGCATTAACCCTTACAAAAAAGGCACCACTTAAAAAAAAAAGAATAGCAGTTGCATTTTAATTTGCTGTTTTTTACTTATATTTTGGGTTACACTTTACTTGAAGGTATCTACATAAGAGTGACATGACACTGTCATGAACAGGTTAGAGTTAGGGTTAGAGTTCATGTCATGTGTATGTCATGTCACTCATTTAGATACCTTCAAGTAAAGTGTTACTGTATTTTCTTTGAATTTACACAATTCTCGAGTGTCTTTTGCAATATGTTGCAGCCTTTTGTGATGTGTATATTAAGGGAATTGATAATGCGATGACGATTTAAAAAAAACAAAAAAAAAACGATATATTGTGCAGCCCAAGTGGCATATGAGGTCAAAGTTGAAATAATTTGAACTTTGAGGGCAGAGCTTGGCAGCAACTCAGAGCAGTGTGTCATTCCAAGGCTAGCGCTTCCTCCTCCACAGCCCTCCCCAGAGGAAAGCAACGGAACAGGCAGCGCAGAGCGCTTTTACTGCTGATCATGTGTAGACGGTTTAACACGAGGTCAATGCAAACACCAGCCTACTGACGGCAATTCACATGATGTACAGTGTGCATATTGCCTACAGTATCTTCAAGGTAACTGCTTTATTTAGATAAGCCTGACTTTGTTTCTTTTCTCCGGTAGTTCTTCCTGGAACCATTTCCTGCGCATCATCTTCCCATCTCCAGCAGCAGCCCCACTGAGGAGTGCTGGGATGTCATTTCTTCCATTTCCCCCCAGGAGTTAGGCAACTGAAAGCAGCATCTGCTCCAGCACTACTACTCCTCCTCTTCGTGGCCTTGTTATTGTGCTGTTGTGGTAATCATCCTGAACTGAACTGTTGGGAGACAACCTGCAACCAGCTGTCCACACTCCCTCACATTTCTGTCTGGTCTCAGGATAAGAGACAGTTTGATTTCCCCTTCAAACTTAATTGCTGGGAAGAGGAAGTCTAATTTGATCTATATTTAGCTTTCACTCTAGGAGAGAAAAGAGACTGAACCACTCTCTAGATCACTCAAGTTAAAAGGCTCCACGCTGTTATTACCCCTACTCTCCTTTGGTTTAATATGGCCTCAAGAGGGCTAGGAAATTGTAAGTAACACAGGTCCAAAGTTAATAAAGATTTTTACAGTTAAGTGTGTGCCAAATTGAGAAATAAATACTTGGATACCTATGCTGTTAAAGGAATACGCCACCGTTTGTTGAAATAGGGCTTATCACGGTCTCCTCTAGATGTAGATAGGTGGGCAAACGCATTTTTTTTTGGTCTCAATGCATGCATTGTCTCAGTCCGGCAGAGCCGCCGTTAGCTTAGCTTAGTGTAGTGAATGGAATCCTTTGTTGCCGTTAGCATGTCGTGAGCCAACAACAACAACCTAATTACTTCTTGTGGCCTGTGTATTCACAAGTACAAATAGCAATGCAAAATAAGACTAGACGATTTCCTAGGCATATATTGATGTGGGGCTATATTGGGTGGAAGTAGCCAGCCGAAGCACTGCTACATTGGTGCAGAGATCACGCAGCTGTTACGGCTCTGACCCAAAACACAGAATCACAGGCAGACACAGTGGGCGAAGCACGAGGAAATACAGGAAAGTAATGACGTGAAGAAACAAGGTAGCTGTCACACTGGGAGACCTATGGAGAGCCACAGTTGTCGTTAATCAGCTCATTAGAAACAGTTAAAGCCACACGCAGACAGGATTGCACCGGAAGTGCGACCTCGTCTCACAAATACTGTACATTAGACAGTTTTAGGGAAGATCTCCACAGGGCTTGCATTTGAGCCAAGAATACTGCTGAACATACTGCTGAACATTCATAATGTTTTATGTGGTACTTGGGCTTATTTGAAAGTGTATCACTCCCATTTCTTTGTTTTTTTCCCTATAGGCATTAATGAACAGCATTATAACGCTCACAGCATTAACTAAGTTTTGTTTAATAAAACAGCCTACAAACACGCGGATACAATCCTGAGCTTTGTATGGCTATGAGGAGCGTTTGATAACCCCAAATCCTTAAATATACCAAAGCTCCCTCAAAATTTGTAATTTGTATAATCTGTGATCTGGGAGGACATTTTGTCCAAGATATTTTTTGACACTTATGAATCAAGCCATTCTGAAGAAGGCTCCGTTCAGTGGAGGCGCTAAGGTTATTTGTGTGTTCAGCGGTTCTGTACTGATGTTATTCATTGAATATACTGTAGATTAAATATAGATGATCTGACTATCAAGATGTTCTGCCATTATTGACCACGTTCGTGGTTTTTCAACATTGCCAAGTTTTTTTTTTTTTTTTTTTTTATATATACATGTAATCATAAACGTGCTATGAGGCGGTGAGGTAAATCATGTGTATCATGTTTGTTTGATGTTGCAGAGGTTTGTCCTGGGGTCTGTACTACAAAGCAAGACTTAGCATTAACAAGGTAACTTCAGGGTCAATCCAGGGTTTTCTGTATCACGCCGGTGGATCACTTGTTACCAAGTTCAATCGCCATGGTAACTTATGCTGAACACCTAACCTGGTTGGGAGCAGGTTATGTTGGGGATTAGAGATCAACCGGTGTTAAAGCACTGCCTACTGACCAATCAATACTCGGTTGATAACGGCGTCACCGTTCTTAGAAGATCCGGTGGGAAAGATACAGATTTTCAGCGGAGGGAATTACGTTTAGGCTATTTATCGGTTTCTTGAGCCGTGCGTTGCCAATGCCACACATCGTATTTGGTATTAGCTCTCACGATCGCTTACCACTGCCAGGGTTACAACTGAAATAATAGGCTAAAGCAACGACAGTTTATGGAAAGCACAAGTGTAACGTGTCAGATGGTCGTTGTGATTTACGCATTTCTACAGCGTCTGCTATTTTTTTGCCAGCTTTCCTCCTGTTTTAGCCGTGTCTGTGTTCTTCATATTTATGTAGAATTATAGTTTGCTCTTCTTATTCAATTACATTTTATTTATAGTATCAAATCATAACAGGAGTTATCTCAGGACACAGAGTAGGTCTAGACCACACACTATAATTTACAAACACCCAACAATTCCAGTAATTCCCCCAAGAGCAAGCATTCAGTGCGACAGTGGCGAGGAAAAACTCCCTTTTAGGAAGAAACCTCGGCAGACCCAGGCTCTTGGTAGGTGGTGTCTGACGGAGCCGGTTGGGGTGTTATGAACAGTGGCAATAAAAGTCACAGTAAAGATAATGAAACAGTGACTAGAAATAGTGGTTGTAGTAGCGTAGCAGGGAGCAGCACGGCATAGCAGGGAATTGCAGCAGAACCACGGCAACAGCTGGAAGCATGATGTTGGTGCCACCGTAATCCCGGGATTTCATCCTGGGTGAAAAGAAACAAGACTCCAGGGAGCAAGCTCCCCAGAGCTAGGTTGGTAACAAGCATTCTTATATAAAATATGCGGCTCTGCTAGATGTGCAAACACTGCCTCTTTTATGTGAATGTGCGCCCTGTTGGATTAGGAAACCCTGGGTTGATTGAGCTAGTTGTTAACCACCGTCGTGACACAGCTTATGCGGGACCGCGGTTGTTGGGGTTAGGTGAAGCCGGTTAACTGAAAGAAATCCAGGGCAGGTTGATCTTGATTCGTAGTACAGGGGCCTGTACCATGAAGCTGGTTTAGGTGGCTAGCCAGCTATGTTTCAGTTTAGTTTCCACCAACCCTGGGTTTTAAGTACTATGAAAGTAGCTCGGCTTTAATCGGTGTTCGTTGCCATGGTATCTTACGCTGCACGGCTAACCTGCTCCGGGGAAGGTTATGTTCTGGATTTGAGATCTCAGTCTGAAGTTTGACCAATCAGCGGTGAGCAAAGAAACATATAGGTGACGTAATTAATTCCCAGCTTCTGTTCACTGTTGCAATCATTGCAATGGCTTCACTTTTTCTTCCAAATCCTGTGGACATCTCAGCGCAAATTGTTACACGAGCACTTCGTAGAGAAAGACTTTTTAGGGACAGACACAATCCCCTTGACTTTCCTGATACTTGTATGAACGATGCAGATTTTCCGCGGAAGGAATAACTTATCTTTGCGAACTTCTTGAGCCGCACATAACAAATGTGACTCGTCGAAGCCATGCACTTACTGTACCGCAAATGGTATGTGTTGTGTTGCGTTTTTTTTGCAAGTGGTACATACTTGTATGCGGTCGGTGATGCGGAGAACCTAGGGAAAAACACGGTTTGTCGAACCATTCGCAAGGTGGTCCTCGCACTGCAGGGGTACATAAATAGCTTCATTGTGTTCCCTGGACATTTATCGACCATGTCCATAAAAGAGGGATTTTATAAACTTGCCGGTAAGATATATTGAAAGGGTGACATGAACAAATTTAACCTTTCACAATCAGGTTTTTTTTTTCCTTCAAAAAGCAGCTTGCACTTAGAGCACTTAAGTATTATACAATAGTCTACAGTAGCTACATGTTAAGAATGGTTTTATATATATATACTGTATATACACTGCACACATGTTGCAATCTCCACAGCTCTAGGAGAACATGAGGCAGATTATGTGAACAGAAAGTCCTTTCACAGCCTTAATGTTCAGGTAGGGCTACTATATGTGTGTGATGATTTTTATTTGCTCTTCAAATACATCTTTAAATGAATAGTAACTAACAGATTTCATCTGCAGATGACTTGTGATCATGAATGCATTACATTTTTAATATGATTAGCCTATATTCATAATTTTACATTAATGGCCTATAGAATGTGTTTCTTTAACTTACGCATTAACGCAATCAGCAATCTTCCTCCAAGATTGTTCTCTTGCTCTGGCAGCAGAGACGGTATTACTGCGTGCTTGAAAAACATATTTCATATTTCTGAAGAATAATTTCTTGCTCCTCCGCGGAAAAAGATATTGCTCTCGCTCTATCCATATCGAACATGATTGGTTGTTCGGTGGCGACGTCACTCTTTTATGTGCACGCGCGCGCGGAGTAATCAGAGTTTAAGATCAAAGCCTGAGTTGACAGAGAAAGTTGATGAGCTGCTTCATGGTACCAATAAAACCTGATTGCATCTGTTTGGTTTTGTCAACTCTAAACCAATCCTGCAACCCTGAGTTTGTTCAACTACCATCATGGTACAGGCCCCTGGCCTCAGGTCGCCTCCAGTTGGCCTTGGACTTCTTCTGTTCTGACACTGACTCACAATAAATGACTGAATGCTTTGTGATTTGTCCCCATAAACAAGGATGTGTCAATTCATTGCAGGCCAGGCTGGGTCACTCAGTCATCTACTTGTATCTTTTATGAACATTTTAATGTTCAGTTTACTTAAATCACAACAAAACATTTAACCTCTTTGAGTTTTGTTTTTTAAATGTCGCGTCCATGTGACATCTCCAACAAGTCCTGCAAACGAGACGACGATATGGGCTGTTTATTCCTCCCCTCTAATACAACCCACAGGAGCGTTTTCAGTCCTCATATCTAAACCAGAGAATGTAACGGTCATGGTTTTAAACACGTTAACATGTCAAAAGGTTGCAGTTTGGTTAGGTTTTGGCACCAAAACTACTTAGGCCTAGTTAAGTTTAGAAGAACTAATCCACCACCCCAACCTGCCTCCTCAGGTGGAACTTGGTTCTCTAAAGCCCTCTACACACTGACCAGACGGCCGACCCTCGGCAGAAAAGGCAGTTGGACTGATCAGTCTCCCCGAGTTGGTCAAAAAAATGTTTCGGAACATACCGAAGCGACGAGACGTAATACGTCTCCATAACAGCAGGCGGCGCTGCTCTGTATTGTCACCCGAAAATGAAAACCGGCAGCTGATTGGACGAACGTGTCACGTGGGTCTGTCTTCTTCTGGATTTTGTATTTTTCCAAGGGGGCAGGCTTCTCTCCTCAGAGCGAAGCCGCGATGGCGCCATTTTGCTAGCCCTGTTCACCCCCGTTAGCATCCCATTGACTGCAATTCATGTTGGCGTCACTTTGACAGCCAATAACTTTACATCTGAAGCGTGTAAACACTTGATTTGTCCGTTGTTTATTTCTTAAGAAACACGACAATGTACACAAGGCTACATTACCTTGTACCTCACGTTATGGCTCCGTAGCAGACGGTTTTATAAAAATAGGCTAACGATTGCGTTATAACCACGTGACTTACTGTCACATTGTAGAGGAATTACCGTATAGTACAGGAGAAGCTCGCAGGCAGTTTCGACGTACATTAGCTGTTTAGTTTAATTACTAATGTTAACTAGCATTTCCTGGCCTGTGCCTATGTTATCTCCTTACATATACCTATGCTCTCCATCTCTGATAGATTGGGAATGATTGAGATTTCTCTTGGCACAGCTACCAGAAGACTTACAACGCTCAGAGACGTTGTTCACGTCACATCGGCGGCGGGAAGCTCAGTTTGCAGCTGCGCAGTAACGCTCAGTAACACTTAACCATCACCGGAAAAGTGCTGGCAAGAGGCTTCGCTTGTCTCCGTCAAATACAGCGGGATCGCTGGGTCCATTTTTCTTTTACTGTCTATGGATTTTTCAGACGGCCATTAATGGCGACTCGTTCAGAATACAATCTCAAATTGTACTATAATGGTTCACTGAAACGTGTTTCTGAAAACATTTTAAGGAGAAATAGGCCATGCAGGTGCTGAATCTGTCTTCATTTCAGATCAACAAAGGTCAGTTTAAAAGATTTTTGTCAGATTTTCGGTTCCCTGTTTCCGGGTTAGCACTCTACCAATCAGATTGATCATTTGAGCCTGATTGCCGGCAGTGCCCACCCTCCCGATTATGCCCTAACAATCGTTGAAAACGAAGGCTGATGGCCCCTCCAACGGCCGACGGCACGGAACACACTGCACAGACTTGAGTCACTGATCTCGCCAGACTGTCCGACGGCCGATTATCTGGTTGGTCTGTAGAGGGCTTTATACTTTGTCCCCTTACTTCCTTCTTTGCTCCTGTAATAACTACGGGAGGCCACTAGAGGGCGCCGCCACTATCAACGTTAATACAAGTCGTAATTGGTGCTTGAACAAATAACCTAGCGTGAGGACAGTATCGACATCTCTGCCTTCAGTTTTAGGTTTGCGTTGCTAAAGCTTAAAAAAAAACATCTCTCTTCTTCTACACAACACACTGTCAACAGTTTGTATAGGGGCTATTTCTGAAGGAGAAAGCGGCTCCAATTAAATGTGTTGACAGCGAGGCCTGTGGATTATCTAGTAACTGGGACACTGTTTCTAAAAAGACAACAACAATGTATTACAATCGATTAATGCTGTGAGCACCGAAAACAAAAGTCTATTCTCGTCCATTGTACTGTGATGCAGACCTTTTTGAGACAAATATCTCAAAACCTGGGCAAATAACAGCAAAGCCCTGTAAGATAAGAGAACACTTTATTAATCCCTGAAGGGAAATTTGGGTGTCAAAGCAACAACAGCAATGAGAATGAAACGGGAGCTCTCCTGAGAGAGAGAACTTGTGTGTCCAGTCCAGTGTGTAACGTTTTTAACTAGCGCACGACCTCAACGGCATCGTTCTCAGCCACTCCCTCTGTTTGCTGATTGGACCGTCAAATATTTGGCCGGAGAAAACCCAAGAATATACCGCAAACCCAGACTGTGTACTGAAGGAAAATTAAAATTGAGCGGAAGTACGTAGGAGCGCGGAGCCAGGCTAAGTTAAGCTCAGCACAGCGCCACTGAATCCATTAGATGACACTGGCTTTGATGCATCATGCTCCAGCTCCGCCCTTTTGTTCAAACATGGCCACTTCTGGCCTCTAACCACCAAGAAGGCGATGGCCAACTTTAAAACGGCTACTATTTTCACAGTCCATGGTTTTAACTCACTTCATTATGATTCATGTTGTATTTCTGTATGTATTGGTCTCATTTTAATTGGAAATGATCAAAGCGTAGTAAAATTACTTAGTTCATGATGGTGGAATAATCGTGTTACACAGCTACAAAAATGTGGACATCGAGTTAATACTTTTATATTAACAATGGATTAAATGACCATGTTTAATGTGAAAGTTTCAAAATGAAATGCTTCATTTGAGATTTATAAAAGTATTCCTTTTATACTTCTGAGAAGCCTTTTGTCTTGGTTTTGGATTTTTGTTGGTGGTTACACAAATAACCCTAGCGACAAGCTAAGCTAAGCCTCACTGCTGCTGTTTATTACGGACATATTCATTTAGAACTTCAAACAAACTCATACATCACTACCACACAGCTACAGTACTACCGTAGGCATCCGGTTACCAAAGGTTAATCCATATCTTCCAGCCAATCAGAATTGAGACTGGTCATGGTACACTGCTTGATTAATGCCTGGACTCCCAACCTGAGATGTGACATTTTTATTAAATATTTCACATAATTGTATCCTGCCGGCAAGGAAATGCATATACATTATTTACATAACCATTTTTTTTTGGTAACTTCAATACATTTTTCCTTACTATGGTGTAGTCGAAAACATTTCAAAAATCATTCTGTAGATCAACAATGTGCAGCTCCAGCTGTAAGCAGTGAACACGCTATTTAAAATAAACCAATACTGTATAGAAATGTAGAGGGTTTATAAAGTCAGCGTTTCAATAGGTCATGAAGGGCTGACGAGACAAATGAAGGCGACTGCCTGAGAGAGCCTGTATTTTTGTAACGACAGTGAACATGTTATCATATATCAAGCGAGAATACACACAGATGCATTGAGCTCAATACCAACTGACAGCACAAGCCACGGTGTGCTTCCGACTCAGCTCACAACAAAAGCCCTAATGCAGTACATTCAAATAAATAATACATTTTATTTATACAGCACCTTTTATACGTAAAATGCAGCTCAAAGTGCTTTACAGAGAAGACAAAAAATGAAAGTCCACAAATATACTGCGTCTGGGTTTCATCTTAATTCTGTAGAGTAGCCACTGTATTTGATCTGGTAAATTCTTTTTCACTCCATCCATAAACAGTACTTTAAAACCTGTACACTCTGTGAGTGCTACAGAAGAATACAGTTATAGATGTATAATTAATCTAGGATAAGGTCAATCTTATAGGTGATTTATCTCACATTTAGTGAGATACTGATATTACCAGCATACCAAACATTACTTAAAGTGCTCATATTATGATTTTTCCCTTTCCTTTGTCGTGCGATGTATCTTTTTGTGCACGTTATAGGTTTACAAAGTGAAAAAGCCCAAAGGGACTTACCATCTCCAACAGAAAACACTGTTCACCAACTGCTCCAAACAGCTCTGTTGTAGTCCAGCCTTTACTTCTGAGACAAACGTGGTCAAACGTGGTCACTTTGGAACACACGTTATAATGCTCACCTAGCTGCTAGCATGGCACTCCCTCATACTCTGCTTCTGACTGGCTAGTAGTCCTTACCTAGCTACTGCGCATGTGCGACAATGGGACAGAAGTGAGATGTCTCACTCTGTAGCTAAAACAGAGAGCTCAACACACAGGGTGAAAAGAGGAGCTGGTGTTTTTTGAAAATTAAACCATGATTCTGATATAACCTCTAAATACAATTATGAACCTGAAAATTAGCATAATATGAGCACTTTAATAATTGTTCCCAAAAATAATCTTGACATTCAAAAGTGGAATTATATATGAAGTTTTCCACTTTTGTTTATTTCAAAACTAAAGCAGCAGATACAAATATAATCTGATAACAACCCTGTCTCCTAAAGATCCCATACAACTAAACTGCATTCTCAATAATGTTGTTTCTCCCAGATTACAGTTTGTTTCAACACGTCCTCGTACCAGTGACAGGCGCACGTTGTGAAACATCACTAGTTGGTCAGGTTTATGAAAAGATCATGGTTTGGGTTCAAATGAGTAGCCTACATTTGTTACCTAACTTAGGTACGTTACATAGGCTACGTGACAGAGCATGTGAGCCGAGCAGAGCGCAAGTGAGCGAGCAGTGAGCGGGAGGATTTTGGATGGAGCGAATAGCAGATTTTTAAATGTTGGATGTTTGTTGAATGTTATCGCCTTATCTGCCCCGCTCCTATTTCGCTCCGGTAACGCTCACACGAGTTTGAAAACATGCCCGAGCCCTACTACGGCAACACTAGTCTGGGTTGATGACAATTCTCACGTTACTGCATTGTGTCAACAGTTAACTTCATTTAATAATTGTATGTGGCGTTTTCGTGGTGTTTTAGTGGCGTTTTCGTTGGCGTGCAAATGTTCCACCAGAACAAGTTCCTTCCTGAGACCATTTTGCAGAGCCACTGGCAACACGTGACTACTGCAGCACAGCAGATGAACGCCCGCCGCCCTACCTCTCCATGCTGCCAGTGTCATCCAGCGGACTTTGAGGTGGCAGAGCACTGGGCATGGAGGAAGGGTGGGCGTCGTTCATCTCATAAATGCGGAGCAGAGGGAACAAACAGCTCTGTGGGCTCTCACCTCTCCACATCGCTCACATGTTCTATGTAAATTAAAGTATGTTATGTCATTTTATTAACCTACGTAAGTTCCCTTTTGGTTCTGTACAGGACATGAACAGCGGTCTCTTGGGTAAAAGTCCTGTTTGTTTGACCCATCCCGACCTCTTCCCTTCACAGACTTTGATTAGGACTCAGGTCAGCTGATCAACTGCTCCGGAGTGTGTCCAAAACTAATCATAAGCTCAAAGGGGGGGCGTGCCTTCGCTGTGGCAGCTCATAAACTGTGCAATGATCTGCCTCTGCCCATAAGACAGGCCTCTTCACCGTCTGTTTTCAAATCTGCGTGTCAGCGCTTGAGTACGGTCTGGCTACTTTGGCTTTTGGACAGCTGGATGGATGACTATCTACAGTATTCTCCAATTAAAAATTGTCTTTATTTTTCACATGTTAAGCTCTTGACAAGATACACAAATGATAAAAAAGGGAAGATGGGAAATGACCCAAAATTCCCAGATTTTTCCATTGTATTTTTACTCCAAGCTTTAGCGTAAAAGTCCATCTTATTAAGTTAAAAAAAATTGTCTGATGCACATGTCTATATGTGGTATTGTGGCAATGAGTGTAAATTAGCCCATTTCAAGTCATTTAATACTGTTCCTACAGCAGTCTGACTTCACAAGATTTGTTCTATACTTAAAAACGGAAATGGCTACTAAAAACCATCAGAATACTTGCATTTCACTTTACACAACATGTTCTGGTAGAAACAACAGCTAAACAATGACAAAGTACAAGAGCATAAAACAGACAATGTAAAAAACACACTTCCTCCTGAGATTAGTTGTTTGGTCTATAAAATGTCAGAAAATGGTGAAAAAAGTGGATTAGTGTTCCCCAAATCCCAAGATGACGTCCTCAATGACTCAAACCGACTAATAGTTGCAGCTCTAATGTACTTATATCAATAAATTAGTCCGTCCCAAAACAAATGCTGTTTTCCCTTTCTGATTCACTACAGTGAACTTACACTGTAACCCTCAACACATTGAACAAATGCTGACATGAGTTGACATATGACACTCACAGTAAGATGCATCTGAGATACAATAACAATGACATGAACCTGAGGGCTATTTCACAAAACCAAGATAAGGGATTAAGCCGGGATTTCCCAGTTATCCTGGCTCAATTTAGCCTTGACTCGGTTTCACAAAAGCAGAGGCACCTAAGTTACCATGGAGATTTATTCTGTACAGCTAGCCTGGTCCTGACCAGGCTAACAGCCAGGCTAACAGCTAGCCTGGTCCTGACCAGGCTCAGCCAGGATTTATTAATCCTGCTGCCTTTTCTGTTCACTCAGCAGTGGTTTTACCTTATTATTATCAGCCTGCATTAAAATACAACAGGTGCATATTGCTGTTCATTTAAGTACTGTTATTATTTAAAGTTGTGACCATTATTTTTCATAATTAGTAAAGTGACAGTCGTTGCTGCTGTTATATTGCTGTATGAAGACTGATGTTCATATTGTTGTTAGAAGTTTGGTGAATATATTATGACAGTTGAGATCATTAGAAAAGGCTGATAAAGTTGACAAATGTGTTTTAAATGAAGTCAGATACTAAGGGCAATATATAAAGTGCTGTACGTGTTTCTATAGTGCACACGTACAGTATAGTTGATGTTTTTTGTATTCTTTAACAATAAAGGATTCAATAAAATGGCATTCTTAGCACACACTTTGTGTTGTCCAGTAAACTGGGACTATAATTTGGGAGGATTGTACAATTATAAAAACCTATCCTAATTGTACAATCCTGTCAAATTATAGTCTTAGTTCACTGAACCAGTAACTATATAGTGTAGATACTGTACATTCATGTAACAACAGGGAGAGGACAACCCAATGTTTTTTGACCTGATATTTTGCTGGGGGGCAATAACTGATAAATATACTCTGTTACATTCATGTTTACAGTGTGCATTATATTTATCACTTAATTATCTTTATAGTTTCTAGATTTTAGAGTCCAGTTTCTTCAGTGTCTTTCTTTTCTATCTCCGTATATACAAGGGAGCAAAACATATAATATGTAAAGAAGGAAACAAAAAAACAGCGAGAAAAAGCGTGTCAGATAACAGCTGACCGACTGAATGATAGTCTAAAACTATACATTTACGAACTACTGCTCTTAACTGAAACCATTCAATGAGTTACCTGTCATTTGCAAAAACGAACTGTTGTACACTTTGCATTAAAAGCGAGCAGTGGAAGTTAATATGACTTATTGAATTTATATTTTAGTCCATGAGAGAGAGGGAGAAACAGAGTGAGAGAGATATTTATGCATCATATTCAAGCGTTGTAGAAAATGGATCTTCATGGTAAATTTCCTGAGTAACATTATATTCTGCTTACTTTTAAGACAAAGAGTACAACGGTTAATTTGTGCAAATGATAGTAGCCTAATCTTTGAATGGTATGATTATGATGGTCTTAATTCATAGCAGTGGTCAGTTAATGTATATTTATGCTGCTTACGCATTCAGTCGGTCCGCGATCGTCTGCCAGGCTGTCTCTCGCTGTTTCATTACAGCGGCCGTGTTTCTTTTTTTACAAATGTGCTTCACATTATCATACTTCTCTACAAGAAGCTGCTGCTCACTCTGTATCAAGTATGAACAATGCATATTCTCCATTGTAGCATCAGTAAATCTGTGATCGACCTCGCGGTCTGTTAAGGAAATCCGTGAACGCGCATCTATCCGAATTACTTCAGCCTCGCTCGACCTAGTCGCTCCTCCTCAGCCTGGCTTGGCCGTCGTGAAACGCACCAAGCCAGGCTGCACAGATTAGACTAGGTCAAGTCTCGCTTTATCGGTTATCCTGGATTTATATATTCTACTTTTGTGAAACAGCCCCCGGGCTTCTTAGTTCTCGATAACAAAGGAATTCCCTCATTTATAATATAAACATTTAAAACAGTTTTAGCACAGATAGTATGAGCAAAACCAGAAGTAAATGCAAATGTATCCAAAGCAAGGACAGAAAAACTATTTTCACATCAGGAAACACATGGAAAGGGATGCAGAACTATTAAAAATATCTACAACACACTATATCCCCGATGTGTGTGTGTGTGTGTGTGTGTGTGTGTGTGTGTGTGTGTGTGTGTGTGTGTGTGTGTGTGTGTGTGTGTGTGTGTGTGTTGGTGAGAGAGAGAGAGTCAGTAATAAGACAGACCCTCTAACCCCATAAATCTTCAGTCCTGCCGAACTTGTAGATCAGAGTGCTGCAGAAAGAGAGAAAGAGAGAAAGAGAGAGAGAGAGAGAGAGAGCAGTACATTAGTACACATCCCTGCAGCGCTGATTTTTTTTTATCAGGATAAAGAGCTTCAGTGGAAGTGCTGGGCTATTAGTGTGCTTGAACAAGAAAAAAGGTTACTATAGTAACTGCAGTACCCTGTTATATATGAGGGGCGCCTGGGTAGCTCACCTGGTAGAGCGTGCACCCATATATAGAGGTTTACTCCTCGACGCAGCGGCCACGGGTTCAACACAAACCATTCCCCCCCCCCTCTCTCCCCTTTCATGTCTTCAGCTGTCCTATCAAAATAAAGGCATAAAATGCCCCAAAAATTTTACATATACACATATATAGTAGGGCTGTCAATCGATTAAAAAATGTAATCAAATTAATTACAGACTGTGATTAATTAATCTAAATTAATCGCATACATAATTTATGCTGTAAAAGTATTTTAAATATTTCAATTCAAATGAATCAATGAATAATAAAGTTAAATAATCTCTTTTTATTATTATTGTCACTGTTCAAACAATGACTATATATATATATATATATATATATATATATATATATATATAATATGCTGAGGAAATAAATTCAAAAGGGTATTTTACAATAATTCTGAATGCACCGCGAGACTGTAGATTACCAGTTTCATTGAACGCACTGTCTCTGTGTTTTTCCGTCAACGGCAGAAACACAGTCAAACTTTAGCTACACCGTTTAGTGTTAGCTGTCAGCATTTTAACCGTTTAATCCAGCTACTAGCTAGCGGAAGGCTAACGTTACCTGCTGTTGAGTGTAGTGTTAACCATAGACTGTTAAAGAAACTTCTGTTGCGCATTGTCTCGTCTTCCTCCTACTACAATATTGAGATACTAGTTCCTTAAAATGCAAATGGAAGTACACTCTTTTAGTAAATATCGACAGATTTTTTAATATTTGATTACTGCTTACTAAGTTGGTCCAGTTTCAGGTTACACTCACCTAAAAAAGATGAAGGCGTTCTGAAAGAACACAGCCAGCCCAGGTGCCACTTCTTTCTCTAGGAATTTAACAAAACAAAAGCACACAGTCAATAACACAACAGTAACAGTAAGCAAAGGGATTTTGAAACAGATGCTCGTATGTGTGTGTGTAAATGTAGTCCTTTAAGGCAGAGATGAAAGATGAAACTGTTCTGTCTGCATGACTGAGCCATAATCAACAGTCTGTGTGACTGAGCTGCATTTAGCTCCTGTTGAATACGTCTTGTGAGAAAAAGTAAGTCACTAGACAACCAAAGGTATCTTTGACAGGTCACTACTGCAGCAGGTGAGGACTGAATGTCTCAGCCAGGACTGTCTCACCCTAAAGAGTGCAGTAATACACTACACTGTAACAAATACGGGACAAACCCTACAGGTGCCTACCACCCAAGGTAATCACGGTAAGGCAGTTTTTCATCCAAGACTTATTAGATATGAATTGGAATAGGCTTCACCTCTTTCCCTTTGTTGAAGATGCTTGAAATATTTTCTACACTGAAGTTCTAAAAGTAATTGACAAACATGCTCCTTGGATATCAGTAAGGGTCAAGGGCCGACACTTACCTTGGATTGATGCTGATTTAATATATCTTTTTAAACAAAGAGATAAGGCATGGGAAAAGTACCGCCTGTCAAAGGACTCAGCAGACGGGGCTGAATATAAACGATTAAGAAATACGTGCACAACTAAAACAAGAAATGCTAAATCGAACTATTATAAAAACTCTGTCTAAAAACTTTAATAATCCTAAGAAGTTTTGGAAAAGTCTTAATTCTTTACTCAATAATTCTACTAAAAGCATTGCTACCAAAATCAAAATGATATTATCAGTGATCCTTCCGTGGTTGCCAATGCTTTTCATCAACACTTTTCCTCTATTTGTAGCTCACAATTTATCTAACTTCTACTTTAGTCTGGCAGATGAGCTTAGCAGCTCCTTCTCATTTGCTATAATAAATCCTACTGATGTTCAGCAGGCAATTTCTGAAATAAAGTCAAGTAATAGTACTGATCCTGATGGCTCCAGTTCATTAAGGTACTGGCATTTCCCTTATCGGATTTATTTAATTTATCGTTATCCACCTCTGTGGTTCCATCAACGTGGAAGTCTGCCAGAGTTACACCAATATACAAGGGTGGCGATGCACTTGATCTTAACAATTACAGACCTATTTCCATTATCAGTAGTATAGCAGTTTGAAAAACTAATATTCAAAAGTATTCAAATATATTAATGATTTATCTATTCTATAACCAAATCAATCTGGTTTCAGACCATATTTTTCTACAACTACTGCTCTTCTAAAGTTGACCAATGATGTGTCATCCTCCTTAGACAGTAACATGTCGACTGGTGCAATATTCATAGATCTCACTAAAGCCGTTGATATGGTCGATGGGTGAAGCTGTGTTTTGGGGGCATACTTTTGGTGGAAGTAATGCTAAAATAATAGGGAAAAATGCATGACGATTGTGAAAGATGGTGTCCAAATTGATCGGCATTAAAGTGGACACAGCTGAGTCATATTTAAAACCTCAGTAATTCGGTAACCTGCATTGATCGATTCTTTTGGCCACTCTGGGGCAACAAACAAGCTTAAGAAATAACACCAGCACATTATCACCTTGTGAAATTGATGGTGAATATGTTAGCAAACAGTTGCCTCCAATGGAGCCAACATCCATTGTCAATCATTAGGAGATAACTAACTACTCTTTAGCTAACTAAAGAATGTAAGTCCAATATTCACTCTCATTTGGTCTCCACCAACTCCTGAGAGAAATAGTTGGCTGTTATGCTAAACATAACAGCTGCGGCTAAAAACAAGGTTGGAGAGAGCTGTGAGACAAAACAGTGAAGTTGGGGATCAGAAAACCAAATTAATGAGCTGTAAACTCTCCAGCAGAGAGGGACTGCAGTCTTCCCTGCAGGTTCTTCACTATGAGTGACCCCCCCCATTTCCTTTTACATTAACAAATGTAATCTATTATTAATATTAAAATGTATACAGTTAAAAAGCTATCTTGAGAGTCTTGATGTGCATATTAAATTAATAAAATATCACTGACATCAGTGAATAGTTTGGGTCAAATTACAAAGCATCTGCATGATTACTGTTACTTCATATTCAATTTAATCTTAATTTAATGACACTTGTGGCGAGGGTGTTCTCGTCTCGTTGTTGTTTTGTCTGGTCTAGCTTTCTGTCCGTGTCTCCAGCTCACTTCCCCCCTGGCCATGTAAACTCATCTTACTCCAAAATAAATCATTCAGTCTGCCTGTCCTCATCTGCATTTGGGTCCTTCCCCTGCTTCCTGCTCTCCTAACCGTGACAAAAGCAGGAACAAAGCCTGTCTTAGCAGCGTTACTGCTTGCGGATGTAGTAGCTACTGTGAGCCAAATGATTTTCTTTAATGTGAAACGGTTGCTAGTAGTGACAAACCCACTGAGGATCAACACACAGCATGGCCTAGATGTTCAATGAAGAGAACTGAGCACCTTTCATGCAGGATGTGCAAGGAGGCAGTAGTCTGGTGATGTGTTAGCCATACACTCTTGCTAGGCCAATTGCATATCAAGTTGTCTTTCCACTCCCTTGCAGACTAAACAAAACTTTTGAAAAAAAATAGTAATTTGTCAAGTCATTCTCTCAAATCTGATGAATGTATTTGGCCTCACAAATTGTTCATAAGGACAAACACATAGGTCTTCTGTGGGCCAAAGTAAATGCCATATGCACCTTTAATCAGTTTTTGTTAGTTATTTGTAAGAATCACAGCCAAAGCAGGGATGCATCTTAATGTCTCCTCAGGTCAATACTTTACTTTAGACTATTTCCCAAAGCATCTGCCAGGGACTTTGGACCTTTATCAACTCTATTCCCTTCTGAGATTCTCTTCACAAATAGGTAGCAGTTTATTCAGCCTAAATTGTTGGCTGGAACTTGTATCAGAAGGTGAAGGATAGAGCAAAGCTTTATATTAACAGGACAATCTTTGTTCCAACACGTATCTACTGTGTGAGACTGAACTCTGAGTATTGACCGAATGAATGAGACAGGATATACAAGTAGCTGGGATTTCTTTTTTTTTTAAAGATCTTTTTTTTTTTTTTTTGCCTTTAATGGATAGGGTAGCTGAAGATGGGAGAGTGAGAGAGAGGGGGATGACATGCAGCAAAGGGCCCAGGCCGCTGCAGTAAGAACTGAGCCTTAGTACATGGGGCACACACTCAACCAAATGAGCTACCAGGGCACCCCAGAGTATCAAACTTTGATTATTTTTAACTTTTTGGTACTATAATAATAAAATCATTTGCTATTTCAGTTCAATAGATGGGAAATTGAAGTGAGATAAACAAATGTGAGAATAGAAGACGAAAGTGAGATGAAATGTATCTTTTTAGCTAAAACATAAAACACATCCATCCATCCATCTTCGTCTGCTTATCTGGTGTCGGGTCGCGGGGGGAGCAGCTCCAGCAGGGGACCCCAAACTTCCCTTTCCCGAGCCACATTTACCAACTCCGACTGGGGGATCCTGAGGTGTTCCCAGGCCAGGTTGGAGATATAATCCCTCCTAGTCCTGGGTCTTCCCCGAGGCCTCCTCCCAGCTGAATGTGACTGGAACACCTCCCTAGGGAGGCGCCCAGGGGGCATCCTTACTAGATGCCTGAACCACCTCAACTGGCTCCTTTCGGCGCGAAGGAGCAGCGGCTCTACTCCGAGCTCCTCCCGGATGACTGTGCTTCTCACCCTATCTCTGTAAGGGAGACGCCAGCCACCCTCCTGAGGAAACCCATTTCAGCCGCTTGTACCCTGGATCTCGTTCTTTTGGTCATGAACCAGCCTTCATGACCATAGGTGAGGGTAGGAACGAAAACTGACCGGTAGATTGAGAGCTTTGCCTTCTGGCTCAGCTCTCTTTTCGTCACAACGGTGCGATAAATTGAATGTAATACCGCCCCCGCTGCGCCAATTCTCCGACCAATCTCCCGCTCCATTGTCCCCTCACTCACGAACAAAACCCCAAGGTATTTAAACTCCTTCACTTGGGGTAAGGACTCATTCCCTACCTGGAAAAGGCACTCCATCGGTTTCCTGCTGAGAACCATGGCCTCAGATTTAGAGGTGCTGATCCTCATCCCAGCCGCTTCACACTCGGCTGAAAACCAATCCAGTGAGTGCTGAAGGTCACAGGACGATGATGCTATCAGGACCACATCATCTGCAAAAAGCAGCAATGAGATCCCCAGCCCACCGAAATGCAACCACTCCCCACGACGACTACGCCTCGATATCCTGTCCATAAATACTACAAACAGGATTGGTGACAAAGCGCAGCCCTGGCGGAGGCCAACCCTCACCTGAAACGAGTCCGACTTACTGCTGAGAACGCGGACACAGCTTTTGCTTTGGTCATACAGAGATTGGATGATCCTGAGAAGGGACCCCCTCACCCCATACTCCCGCAGCACCTCCCACAGTATCTCCCAGGGGACCCGGTCATACGCCTTCTCCAGATCCACAAAACACATGTAGATGGGCATACTCCCAGGCTCCCTCCAGGATCCTTGCGAGAGTGAAGATCTGATCCGTTGTTCCACGACCAGGACGGAATCCGCATTGTTCCTCTTCAACCCGAGGTTCGACTATCAGCTGAACCCTCCTTTTCAGCACCTTGGAGTAGACTTTACCAGGGAGGCTGAGAAGTGTGATACCCCTGTAATTGGCACACACCCTCTGGTCCTCCTTTTTGAACAGGGGAACCACCACCCCGGTCTGCCACTCCTTAGGCACCGTCCCAGACTTCCACGCAATGTTGAGTAGGCGTGTCAACCAAGACAGCCCCTCCACACCCAGAGCTTTCAGCATTTCTGGACGAATCTCATCAATCCCCGGGGCTTTGCCACTGTGGAGTTGTTTGACTACCTCAGCGACTTCCACCAGGGAAATTGGCGACAATCCTCCATCACCCTCCAGCTCTGCCTCTAACATAGAGGGCGTATTAGCTGGATTTAGGAGTTCCTCAAAGTGCTCCTTCCATTGCCCTATTACCTCCAACAACGTCCCATCCTTACTGTACACAGCTTGGATGGTTCCCCGCTTCCCCCTCCTGAGGTGGCGAACGGTTTTCCAGAAGCGCCTTGGTGCCGACCGAAAGTCCTTCTCCATGGCTTCCCTGACCACCGGTATCCACCACGGTGTTCGTGGGTTACCACCCCTTGAGGCACCTAAGACCCTAAGACCACAGCTCCCTGCCGCAGCTTCAGCAATGGAAACTTTGAACATTGTCCACTCAGGTTCAATGCCCCCAGCCTGCAAGGGGATGCACGAAAAGCTCCGCCAGAGGTGTGAGTTGAAAGTCTGTCGGACAGGGGCCTCCTCCAGACGTTCCCAATTTACCCACACTACCCGTTTGGGCTTACCATGTCTGTCCAGAGTCTTCCCCCACCCCCTGACCCAACTCACCACCAGATGGTGATCAGTTGACAGCTCCGCCCCTCTCTTCACCCGAGCGTCCAAAACATACGGCCTCAGATCAGATGAAATAATTATAAAATCGATCTTTGACCTTCGGCCTAGGGTGCTCTGGTACCAAGTACACTTATGAGCATCCCTATGTTCGAACATGGTGTTTGTTATAGACAATCCATGACTAGCGCAGAAGTCCAACAACAGACAACCACTCTGGTTTAGATCAGGGAGGCCGTTCCTCCCAATCACGCCTTTCCATGTGTCTCCATCACTGCCCACGTGTGCGTTGAAGTCCCCCAGCAGAACTATGGAGTCCCCCACCAGAGCCACATACAGGACTCCATTCAGGGTCTCCAAGAAGGCCGAATACTCCGAACTCTTGTTTGGTGCATATGCACAAACAACAGTCAGAGTCCCCCCCCCCCAAACAACCCGCAGGCATAGGGAATTGTTGAACCATTCTTTGTCAGGCCCCTCACCTGAGACCACTTTGCCATGGGAGACCCTACAAGGAGCACAAAGCACCAGACAAGACAGCCCTCAGGTTCATAGGGACACACAAACCTCTCCACCACGATAAGGTGATGGTTCCCGGAGAAAACACATCATAAATTGCAATATGTCTAAAATTTCAATAATATCGTATCGTGACATAAGTATCGTCTGGTGATTCTCAACCCTATAAAGGCTGTCAGTGAGCACTTGGGCCCGTATGGAAGCATCTGCTTTGTTATATCTCCACCTTTTTCCTTTCATTTGTTTCCCCTCCCTGTGTACTGCTGTCCACTGATCACTGATTTGATCTTGTGCACATGGCGATAACTTGTACTTGTTGGAATTAAGTGATGGCTCAAATTACCTTTACTCTTTCTGTTATGTTAATGAGCTGAGAGTGCTGCTGTAGTGCCTCATATGTGATTCTGTACTTAATCCATGAAGTGATTGGACAAATGTTTTTATTTTTTATTTTAACTTCTCATTACATTGAGCCATTCTGCTGCCTTGCCATAAAGCACCCTCACACCACAAGAAAACACGTAACGTTGCTGTGGGAGAAAAGCCGACAATTACCTCCAGTCTGAGCCAGGAAATGTGATTTTTCAAGATAGTGACTGGCGTGAAGGTGAAAGCTGTTTTTTGCCCAGGCCAGAGAGGATGTTATATCATTCTGTCAGTGTAATAAGAGAAAGGTCATCAGACAAGATGGAGTGCAGTGCACAGGCGCCTCATTTCTCAACGCCAAGATAGAAAGAAGATTAGAAAAAAGTGAGATACTCAACTCAGCTTTACCTGCTGAAATCTTCTATAAATGCTGGCAAATCGGGATCTATGCATATTATGGGTGTAAAGAAGATTCACCTATACAAATCAGAAAACCAATATGTAAGGAGGGCACAGAGGCCCAAAGTGCTTTCAGTTGCACATGTTCCCTACACAAGCCAGCGTCCAAAGAAGACATATACTTTAAGAAGATAAGGTTGTTTGAGACTGTTTGATTAGCAAAAGTGGTATGGATGATTCGTATGGACTTTTACTGATCCAACAAAAGAAGATCAAATGGAGAGCTGTGCAGGAAAACTGTGTGCCACTCTGTAAGAGGCCAACAGAAGAGCAGAGAGACCCCAGGAAGAGTGTGATAACAGCACACTCTTCTGATTGACTGTCTGTACTTTTAACCTGCCTAAAGTGAGTGAACTGTGTATTCAATGTATGTATATCGCATCTGGATCTCTGTGTGTGTGTGTGTGTGTGTGTGTGTGTGTGTGTGTGTGTGTGTGTGTGTGTGTGTGTGTGTGTGTGTGTGTGTGTGTGTGTGTGTGTGTGTGTGTGTGCAATGCTTTAACTTGAGAGACAGTCTTTGATAACTTATACTTTAGCCTTTTTGCAGTGGCTGTTTAGTCTAGCTTTTCCATTAAATCATTTTGATTCTATTTTAATCTTTTCTAACCATTTTATTGAATACATATTTTGAATAATTTCTGATTCCAATAAATCTGTTTCTGATTCTGATAAAAACAAGTATAGGGCCCTATGATTTCCGCGATGCGGAAAACACGGACGGAATAAACGATTTCTTTTTTTGTACTTCCTTCTCATTTTTCAGGTTAAAACAACAAGCGGAGAAAGGTCTCTACCTAAACCGTGGCCAAATGGCACAACATGTTCCCTAGTGCCCATACGTCCTCCTACATTCACGTTGAGTTTGTTTTGCGTTTACGTGGGAAAACACGGTGGCAAAATAAATTAAGAAACTCTCAATTAACTGTTAAATACCAGGCTGAACAATACCCTAATGACTACTATGAATCTGGACAACAACTGTTTTGTAAGTTTTGTCAACATACAATTGACTGGACCCGCAAAGACACATGTAACGACTATTTGAAATCAAAAGCTCATCTCAAGAACAAAGCTAAATCCACAGCGGGAAAGTGAGGCAACGACAAAATTAATAGATGCAAGGCGTGAGTTTGTGGAAGATTTTGTTGCAATGTGTGCTGAAGCTGACATACCGTTCGAGAAAATGAAGAGGACGCCAGCAGCCTCTGGCAGACCCACCTGCCGCAGGTCTTTGACCAGCACATGCAAAAGGTGCTGCAAGAGATCCGTGTAAAGAAAATCGTTGTTGTTGTCGACGAAACCTCTGACAACCAAGATTGTAGTGTCTTCAACATTGTTATAGGTGAGCATACAATTAGCTTTTATTTAGGTAGGATAATACAGCATATTATATAAAGGTGGTTGGTTAAATAAAGGTTAAATAAAAAACAATACAAAAAATATTAGCCTATTTTGAACTAGGCCTACACTTTCTACCTACAATTATTCTACTAGCCTAGCCACTACATGCATCATTTTATAAAAATAAATACATAAATGAATAAATAAATAAATAAATAAATAGATAAATAAATAACTTTCTTCCCTTTTCAATTCAACAGGCACTGAGGGAAAATACTTCCTCATCTTCATGGAAAGCTGCAATTTTTCGATATTTTCACAGGCAGTACTGCAGTCACTTCATACCAGTCAGTTGAACTTGAATGACATTCTGGCAGTGGTGACTGATAATGCATCATACTGTCTGACAGCCTACAGAGAAGTACTGAAGGGAGTCATGGCCATTCAACCTGCTTATGTCATCTCATCAATTTGGTGGGAGAGACCTGGCAACACTACAAATACTTCAGTGAGGCTACAGCTCTTGTGATGGGGGTTAAGTCTGCCTTCTTCAAAAAGCCTGCAAGAGAAGAGAAGATAGTTGCACTTCTTGACAATGAAGGAGGCTGTGCAACCCAAGGTACCCCCTGAGCCAGTAAGCACAAGGTGGAATAGCTGGTTTGAAGCAGTCCAATACCCAGTGCCTCCAGAAAAACATGATTATGCGATCGCAGAATTCATTGCATAATCAGCCAAAGTACGCATATTTATGCGGGAGCCACATTTTTTAAAATACGGCGCACTTTCGCCGCATAAATTGCCGATTTCCACGCAAAATATGCAGGGCTTGCATGATTTCATAATCCCCGCATTTTCGTTGCAAGAAATTCACATATATCTCAGCAGAAAGTTGAAAATGTTGTGTTTACTTCACACAAGAGCAGCCATTTTCCCCTGTTGCCATGGGAACGTTATGAAGTGACAATTTCGCCTAGTGAGAACACGGTGTTGGGGGAAATCACTTTTTTTCTCTTTTTCATCAAACCGTAGTTTTTGCAAGTTCCCGCAATTTCATTGCATAAAATTGCATAAATATCCCGCATATTCCATCGCATTTTTTAAGAAAACGTGCCACATAATCAAGGATTTTTGCCGGCAACAATCACAAAAAAACTCAGCGTTTTTCTGGAGGGACTGAATACCATGCTGAACATGTCCACCTGTACAAGGAGTTCTTCTTAGCTGAGACATCATTGAGCTGGTTGAAACAGATGAAAAACAAGAGGCCCTCCACTTAAAGCTGACCTTCATCTCTGAAGGATGTGGGAAACTGGTTACAGCTCTGACAGTGCTGGAGGGCACGCACACTCCTGTGGCAGTCTCTGCTAGGGTTGTGCCGATGATATCATCGTCCATCGTGATGGCTGGCCAACATCATGATGGAGATCCACTATCGTGATGCCACGCCCCCCACCCTGTCAGACACACTAATCCTAGTCGCGGGTGCTGGACGGGAAATTGACAACTGTCCTTCTCCATAAACAACATGAAATCAAGGAGAGGGGTAACTTTTCCTGTTCCAGATTTCCCACCGTGGTCAGAAAGAACAGGGGAGACACTTTGTTTCTCTCACTATGACTCTAGAGTCACTACTCGCTCCAAAGCTAATCGCCATCACTCTCTCACTTCTCCCTCCCTCTATCACCCACTCCCCACACACACACGCCGGCTCGACGCACACACCAGCACACAAGTATAAACATCAGGCCGCTTGCGTAGGCTATGGCGAAAGTTCTGCGTGGAACCTCCACAGAACTGTAAAATAGGCGTTAACATGGAACGCTTCACACTTTCCTTTCTCCCCTCACAAGTTTGTGGACACTACTGTGTGCATGCATCAATAAGTAAGGGCCGTTTTATGCTTGACGCTTGGAGGTGGCGCGCGCATTCGTGACATCAAAATGACGTAATTTCCGGCCGGCGCGTCCGATTTTCAGCGCGCGAGCACAGGGCGCGCACCAGTCTATTTTTTTCAGCGGCGCCCGACAAACCGGAAACAGAAAGCCTGAATGAGCTCCTGGGAAACCGGATGCCAGGACTCACCGACTGACTGCAGGTCTCTCTGGTAAACTTATTGGGTTAAGATGAGTTCTTTTTTTGTGAATGAAAGGCTTGATCTGACGAAGTAGCTCACTGAATCAAATCGAAGCATTGACGGCACTGTTGATGCCTGTTCTGCCGTTGTTTATCTTTTTCTTCTTCTTATAGTCCTTAGAAAGAAAAACATCGGTAGCCTTTGCTCCTTAGCGCCACCGCTGTTCAGGAGAAGACTGCAACTAGTGCCGCGACCACCACGCGCGAGTATAAATACTCACGGCAGTCCCGTGACGTCACGATTTCCGCACGCACGGTTGAAAGCGCTAGTATATAACGGCCTTAAGTCTGATGTCCTGTGGGAACGGGACGATGTTATGTAGGATTTATGAATGTACGTTAGCAACAGCAGGCTAATTAACGAGGGTGCTTTTGTGTGAGCTAATATTGCGCATCTGTTCATGTGCACTGCAAGAGTTATGTTTCTGTTTACTGAATGCGTTATTCAGTGCAAATATAACTGAGAATGTAGTTTAATCTCAGTAATGATGGTATATTAGGTTATTACTGTCGCTCTGTTAAAGGCAAACGTTCCACATCTGCCCCGTAGTTAAGTGAAAGTATCAAACAAATCTACAAGATGATCAGAGTATTTGATCCCAGACAGGCTCCTGCTATGGAAAGGCAGATCGAAGCCTATGGCACACTGTGGGAATTGAGGACCCCATCTCCAGAGCTCAGTGAGCAGTGGGCCGCATATCAACACTGTGTCAGAATCGAAAGCCTCTCAGCTTCCTTGGACCTTGCTGACTACTGGAAAGGTACAAGCCATATATTTCCAGGCATTGCAAACATTGCTGTGTCCTACATATACTTCCCAGTCAGTTCTGTTGGCTGTGAGAGGAGTTTCAGCAAGTACAAGACACTGCTCACTGACAAGAGAGTCTCATACTGAGCTCAACACCAAGTGCCTTACCATCATGTACTTCAATGGAGATGGGAAATGCCCTAGAAAGCAACACATGCCTGCTTATGCCCTAGAAAACTTTTAAGTTGTGAAACATTCTGTTTTGAGTTACAAAGTTCCCTAGGGTACTGTTAATATTAAGCTTTTACTATTATTAATATTTAAGGTGGATTATTTTGTGCCTACAAATTACACAATGTAAATGTATCATGCTCAACCATTTTAGCGTGAGATAATTCTGCAACACCACAACCTACACACACACACACACACACACACACACACACACACACACACACACACACACACACACACACACACACACACACACACACACACACACACACACACACACACACACACACACACACACACACACACACACAGTCCTAAGACAAAGTTAGCTTCTATCATCTACGATGCTTTATTGGGATTTAGACTTGCAGCCCAGTTATGGCCATTTAATTGAATTCATGTAACTGTTATTTTTGGCCAGAGATTTGTTGAAGGTTTTGCTGAATTTTGAATGTGCTTTGCTGAATATATTAACAGTTTAAATAAAAAAGCTGAATTGTGAGTTTGTGTCAAGGAGTTTTTAAAGGTCAATACTGCTTAGAAGTGAGAAAAAAAAGCAAATCCAAAAAGTCCAAAAGGGCTAAAAATAAATCAGAAAAAACTGAATTTGAAAAAAAAAACTAATACAGAATTTGAAAAAATAAATAAAAACAGATTTCATAGGGCCCTACAAGTAGACCGTAGTCTACTGAAAGAGCAGTTTCTTCTATCTATAGACATCCTTAGTAAGGCCTCTTGCTATTTCTAACTATTACTCTAATGTGTTTGAATGTGCTATAGCGTTAGAAGTGTTAGGACAGGAGCCAAAGGAAGAGGATATGTTCTGAGTGAGAGAAAATGCTCTCAGTGTGCTCAGAGACACCAGAAAAATACATTTAATCTCACTCATCCCAGCTGCACCAGGATTGGCTCTCACCTGACACCCTGATCAGAATAGAGGGAAGGAAGAAACTAAAGGATGTATTAAACAATTGCAAAACAAGAGCAGCTAAAAAACCCGCTGGGGAAGCATATAGCAGAGCAGACAGGGAGGTAAAAAGGAGGGCAAGGAGAGATAAGAGAAACTTTGTAGCCAAGCTTACAGCAGAAGAGGAGGAAGCTGCAAGGCAGAACAACATCAAGGCTCTCTATGACAACATCCAACTCCTGACCAAAAAATACCAGAAAGGGAACCACCCAGTTAATGCGATGCAGCAGGAGGTTACCACCATAACGCCCGGTACAAAAGGACAGTTTTCACTCACTAGTACATGTAAGATTCGTAATCCAGTACTCAGTAAACAAACGAATCAAATTATTCAGGACACTTAATCAGGCTAGGACTGTTTGGGACCCATTATGTAAAAAGGGGGGGTTGTTTGGGGGTCATTTAAATGTACGCAGCTTGGTGCCAAAACGTGAACAGATTGAACATTTGTTATGTAATTCTAACATTGATTTTATGGGTTTATCTGAAACATGGCTCACCAGCTCCTCACCCGAAGCTGCTGTGTCACTACCAGAATACACAACTTTTAGGAAAGATAGGGGTCAGGGGAGGGGTGGAGGGGTTTTCATGTATGTTAAGAATAACTTGAAATGCAGTCAGATTAAATGGCCCAGTAACATCACACTAGAATGCATTGGTGTAAACATCTCCCTTTCGAGAGAGATGTCTCTGACTGTTATCTGCATCTATCGCAAACCTACGGCTAATCTGGATTTTTATGATCAGCTCAAAGCACTCCTTATGTTATGCAATCAAAAAAAAAGAAATCCTCCTCTTTGGGGATTTTAACGTCAATTGGGATAATAAAAAAGACAGAAAAAGCCTCAAGCATTTAACAGATTATTTTAACCTCACTCAGTTAATAGAACAACCAACCAGAATTACACACCGCACTCACACTAGAATTGACTTAGTTTTTACCAATAAACCAGAAAGAATCACAAAAACCCACAACTTGTTAACAGGTGGTCTCTCTGACCATAATGCAATTTTTTTCTCTAGGAAGGTGAGATGTTCAGAGAATATATGTCATACTTCAACTAACTGTACGATTAATATGACAATCCCCAAAAAACAACTAGAGAATGTGGATGGAGCTTTGAAAGATATTGACTGGATTGGCCTCATGGATTGCAAGGATGCTGATGCTGGCAGTGATTTATTTCTCTCTAAAGTCAAAGAGGTTATTCTCTCTTTTTCCAGGAGGGGGCGCCATGGCAGAAAGAGGTCCAACTCTCTCCCCTGGCTCAATTCTGTCTGCTTAAAGTTAATGAAGCACAGGGATCAGTTACTCAGAAAATCTATTAAGTCTGGACTTAACATAGACAGACTTAACTTTACAGGAGCCAGAAATAAAGTGACGTCTGAATTACGCAAGGCCAAAGCAAACTTTTTTATTCAAATTATTGAAAACGCTAGAGGTAACAGTAAAAAAATATGGCAGAACATAAATAAATTGACAGGGAAACAACCCAAGCAAGATCCTAAAGGCATGGAATTAAAAATTAACAATCAGCTGGTCAGAAACCCTGTTGTTTTAGCACAAGAGTTTAATTTCTTCTTCATTAAATCAGTAGAAGATTTAGTGAAAGAATTTACATCTTTTGAGGGTTCTGATCAGCAGGTTCCTATTCTATCTGAAAATGTTCAGTCCAAATTTTACATCCAAGAAATCACAGAACCAGAAGTTATTGATATCATTATGGCTCTGAACAATTCCAAAGCCAAGGATATTTATGGGTTCGATACTAGCTTTATAAAATCACATAAGGAGGCGTTAGCACACCCAATCATGCATTTGGTTAATTTGTTTATAAAAAATTCAATTGTCCCTAAGGCGTGGAAATTGGCCTCAGTTACCCCAGTATTTAAAGCTGGGGATAAATCTGACATAAATAACTATAGACCAATTAGCATTCTATCCATAATTTCTAAAATAATTGAAAAATGGGTCACTAGACAAATTATTGAATTCCTTAGCAACAGCCAAACACCTTTACATCCTATGCAGTTTGGATTTCGGCCACGCCATTCAACCGAGACTGCATTGGCTATGTTTATGGAAAAAATCAAACATCACTTAGATAAAAATGGATGTGTTGGTGCCATATTCCTAGATTTAAAAAGAGCTTTTGACACCGTGGCAAAAATACTTTTAAAGCACATTCTTTTATTAGGATTAATCTGTTTACTGTATGTGTTAACATAAGAAAATGGTTTCTAACAGATGAACAGCTAAAACTATAAGCTTTTATTAACTGAAGACTGAAGTGTCTTTTTTGCAAGGTCTTTACTGACGTGTGTTTAGAACAAGTTTAGATTAGGCACCGTAAACAATATCCTACAGTGTCTCTAAAACTGTTTTGTTTTTCCCCGGCAGCTGATACAAGGAAAGGTGTTATGACTTGGGTTTTAACTAGGCCAAAGGGCTTGACATGACTCTTTGCTTTTTGTTTTGTGTAAGATGGGTTTCTGAAGGAAGCCAGGGAGGGGGGTTTGAGAGTGACCATTTGTTTTCAGCTGTATTGTGACTGTATGCTTGAAGGTGAATTAGAGCGCTCTTGCATAGCCACCGAGGTGGCTGTGTTACAGCGTTTCTCCATTTGCAAATGAGAATAAACACTCTATAACCAGACTTTGGTTTCTGCTCGATGGTCTTCATTTGTTTTGCTTCAATTTAAACCTTTTATATACTTACCCCGTGTTGAACCAAGATAACTTCCATGACAACCGTCAATCACAACGTCCTGCTATCTAAATTATCCCATTTTGATTTTTCGGTTCAAGCAATTAATTGGTTTCATTCGTACTTGTCTCATAGAGAGCAATGCACCGTGGTGGACGGAGTTAGTTCTGCTTCCATGGGTTGTCCAGTAGGAGTCCCTCAAGGGTCCATACTAGGGCCCATTTTATTTTCATTATATATTAATGATTTATTTGAATACTGTTTACATGTTGACGTCCAGCTTTACGCGGACGACGCTGTAATTTTTACGGAAGCAAAAAATCCTGAGGAGGCAGCACGTGTCCTTTCAACAGCTCTTACACATATACAAACATGGCTCAAAAGGTCATGTCTTAATTTAAATGCAAAAAAAACTGTTTGTTTATATTTGTCGAAGCAACCTTCTACTATCACACCATCTCAATCTGGGGTGTTTTTAGGCACAGATGAGTTGGAAGTTGTTAATGAGTTTAAATATTTGGGCGTGATTATAGACTCTAAACTCTCTTTCAAAAATCATGTCAAAATGATATCAAAAAGAATTAAATTCAATCTGTTTAATTTTAAGCAAATTAGAGGATCTCTGTCAGATGCAGCTGCTCTGATGTTCCTTCACTCAATGATATTTTCACATCTGAACTACTGCATCACCAGCTGGTCTATGACGGGTCCTACTATCCTAAAACCAATTGAGCTTTTGTACAAAAAGGCACTCAAAACTCTAGATAAAAAACCTTTTTCTTATCATCATTGCATGATCTTGGAAAAATACAACTTATTAAGCTTTGATAATTTCTGTAAATTTTCATTAATATGCTTAATTTATAAAGTACTACATGGCTTGGCGCCACCACCACTACAAGAGTTTATTAACTACAGACAGACTCGGATCACCAGAGCTGTGGCAAACAGGGACTGTGAGGTTCCTTTTAGAAAAACCTCTTTCAGCCATAATGCACTATCTATTAAAGGTAGTGCATTATGGAACACACTACCCCCGAATATAAGGGAATGTCCCACTTTGGCCACCTTTAAGAGCCAGGTAAAGGTATGGCTCAGAGCTAACCAATCGTGCAATCATCGCTGACTGCATGCTGTACCGTTTAGCCCAATAGAGCAGATTGATGATTTGTGTCTACGTTTAAACACTTATTAATGATTTGTCTAGTTTATTTCTCTATTATTCTGTTTTTATTTGTTTTTTTATATAACAAATGTTATTGCTGTCTTGGATCTGGCTTGGAGTTAACCATGCATGTGGACATCTTTATATGGATTCTGTGCTGTATTGGCTCGATGGAGCATACTACCGAATTGTGTCTCTGTTTTAACATTGACTAATGTATTTCTCTTTCTCTATTCTTCTTCTATTGTAATGGACTACAGATGGAAATTAGCCCTTGGGCTACAATCTGGCAATTTTTACGTGTACTTCTATACATGTTCATTAAATTTGCATTGTCCTAATAAAGAATTTCAGAATTAAAGATAAGGGAGGAAGGACATTGAATACACAAGAAGAACAAATGAAGAGGAACCAACCATCTCCGGCAGTAAGAGCAAACATGCAACCTGCAGAAGTCCCCGTCAGTTGACTGCTAACGGCCAACCAAAGCAGAGATTAAAGAAGCCATCATGCTCTCCAAGAACAACAAGGCACCAGGTCCAGATAATATACCGGCAGATGTTGAAACATCCTCGCAAATACTATTTGACCCGTTTGGTAGGATCTGGAAGGAAGAAGACCTGCCTAAGGAATGGAAGGAAGGCCATCTGGTAAAAATACCTAAGCCTTGGCGACAACTACTACTACTACTATAATGCTTCTATCCGTACCAGGCAATATCCTAAACCGGGTAGGCCTGATCTTGCCACGCCTCAAGGCAGCAGTGGACGCAGAGCTTAGAGAAAACCAAGCTGGATTCAGGCAAAATAGATCATGTGCCGACCAAATAGCAACCATGCGAATCATCCTTGAGCAGTCACAAGAGTTTAAGTCACCACTTTACACAGTATTTTTGGACTTTGAGAAAGCATTTGACAGTCTGGATAGGGAAGTGCTCTGGCAACTGATGAGACACTATGGCATACCAGAGAAGTTCACCACCATCATCAAGAACACCTATACGGTAATGCAATGTAGAATTATACATGAAGGCCAGCTGACAGAGGCTTTTCACATCACAACAGGAGTTAGGCAAGGCCAAGGCCGGATTTACCACCGGGCCGATTGGGCCGGTGCCCAGGGGCCTCCGACCTCTAGGGGGCCTCCAAGACCCCACAAACTGTGTGGTATTTTTTTTTTTTTTGCTTATTAAATTAAAATAAAATTCATTAATGAGTGTGTGTGTTGTGTGTATGTGTGTTAGCAATAATTTATTAACACACAAAAAGTATCATGATCAGTTTTTGTCTGTCGGCTGTGTCTGATGATGACAATGAGTCAGGTTACCGCGGAAACTGTTGATAGCGGCCAGACAGACGGTAGAAGATAGTGTGGGGAAAAAGAGAGTTGAGGACATAGAAAAAACAAACATGGATAAAACACGGTGGAGCAGTGGAGCCACAAAACGAAAAGCCAAAAGAGAGAAGGGTAGCAGAGAGGATGTAATGAGAAGAAATATGCCAACCATCTCCACTTTTTTAAAAGTCGGCTCGACACAAATAAAGCGCCTGGCGGCGCCTGCTGTGATGCTAGCGAAGAGGAGTTCAGCATCACAGCCTCGCTAATATTTCAGATGAACCTGTCTTACCTGAGCATCAGCACCAGCACGAGTCGCACGACAATTCAGAAAACCACAGCCCGGCTGGAGTGACAGACACCTGTCCAAGTGCCCCCCCACCACCACCACAGTCCCCGACTCCCCTTGAGACCGAAACCGCTGAAGGCGGCAGAGACCCGGCGGTGACGGGTAGGTTAACGTAGGCTACATTACTAGTTTGACAGCCTCAAAACGTAGGCGAATCTGTTAGCCTACTTTTCCCCTTATTAAAAACATTGATAGGCTAATTATAGATGCCTGGATCGGCGCCGAAGCCACCTAAATAAATATGTTTTTCTGATTTAGCTAGAGCCCAGCTCCTCTGACCTGTCCCTGTATGATATGTTGCTTTCTAAATCATGTAACGTTGTTGTATTAATGTTGACTGTTCATTTTTATTATCAGATACGCGGTCTAGGCTTATCAATAGGATAACTAACCTTTAGATAACCAAAAACTAACGTTATCTAACGTTCCCTAAACGTTTTGTGTTAGTGGGGTAAGCATATGTGGGACTGATTCTCTAGTTGAGTGTACTTTCACGTAATAGGCCTATTTCACATAATATTTTAAAAGTTCGTCTTTTGCCGTCAGTTCACTGCAGAGAAGTAGCAGCCTGTCGCCGGTTGCGGTTTTTGGCTCGGGCGAAGCGGACACACGGGGTTCGGCACGAGCTGTGTGTGTGTGTGTGTGTGTGTGTGTGTGTGTGTGTGTGTGTGTGTGTGTGTCCGTCCTACCAAAGCAGAGAATTATCTACACACATTGTTCATTATAGGTTAACTCTTAAATATATTTGGACTATGCATTGAAATATTCCCATTTTACATGAAAAAAGTTACTCTCAGTTTGCTACATTGCATAGCATTACTGTATGTGTTGGGGTACATTTTCATATAATTTATATACAAGTGGACACCTGAGTATTACCCCCATATTGATATAAATACACCCAAAACAAGCTTTTAGGGATATTGTAGTCAAATATAGTGATTGTAATGTCATAATGTAGCAACAAAGTAATCTGTATTTTCTGCCTATAAAAACTACTAATCAATTAAAGGTTAAGGCTGGTGATAGTCTGTATTCTTTTATTTTAATGTTATGTTGTCATTACATTTCAGGAAATTATGACATAGAATAAAATAGTTGCCACAAGTACAGCTTTCCTGTAAGTCGGGTGTCGAACTCAAATACACAGTGGGCCAGACTGGTTCAACATTTATTGAAAACGTATTGCACATATTGAACCTGTACGGAGCCCCTAAGGGGACATGAGCAAAAAAAAAAAAAGTTTAGTTTCATGTGCTCACACTTTCATGTCCTCACACGAAACTTTCATGTGCTCACCTGAAAAGGTTTCGTGTGAGCACATGAGAGTTTGACACCCTACAGCCGGCCAGTGTTCTAGTAGCCAGTTTTCAATAGTAAATAAAAACTGTGATCATTTTGGTCACTATAACCGTGAGGTCATACTGTTGCATCCCCATGACTCTAGTTATTGTTAGTTATGTTATTAGGCTGTATCTTCATAGATTTTAATCTGCTTTATTGCAATAAATTCTGTTGATTTTGTTCTGTGATAATTTCCATTTTGTCTTTTGTTTTATAGATATTTATAGATCTCCATTGCTGTTACAGTTAACATCACAAGAAATGGAGATGGAGAAAGTGGTTTTGTTTTAAACTAAAGAAAAACCCACAGCTTCCATTTACTGTTTCTAAAATTTAAGATACTGTGTGAGTTTGGGCCACGAGTTCTGGGAGGGGGGCCTCCAAGATTTTGTGCCCAGGGGCCTCTGCTTTCTAAATCCGTGCCTGGGCAAGGCTGCTTACTTTCTCCTTTACTAGGGGTGGAACGGTACACAGAAGTCAGGGTTCGGTTCATACCTCGGTACAGACATCACGGTTCAGTACAGTGGAGGTAAAAGCTAAACAAAAATGCAGAAGGCAATTGTTTTTATTGTGCATGTTTCAGGCTGTACCACCTAGTGTCATTCTGTCTCACCCCTAAGCCAGCTGCAACAGCCTGAAGTGTATAAAGTAAGATGTAAACAGTAAACAATAAGTAGGCTACCCCACATCATCACCAGACTCCATCAGGAACTTGTAAACAAAATAAGACAATCAGCTGGTAGTGTGATTATGGGAGACAAGCGCTGCTCTCATATGTGAATGCACAGAGCAGGGATGTTAAAAGAGCAGCTTCGGTTACACAGAGCAGGTGACAAGTTTTGGCGTTAGCTTCACACGCTACAGCTAACGGCGGAGCTAACAGCTAACAGCAGAGCTAACAGCTAACAACAGAGCAAACAGCAGAGCTAACAACTAGCTAACGGCAGAGCTAACAGCAAAGCAAACGGGCCTGGAGGCCATTTGTGGTAGAGGCAAGAAGGGATACAGCTACATCCGTGTTTGGTTGTATATGGAAGGGACTAGTTTGCTTCGTGTGGACTCACTGGACCCAGAGTGACAGAGAAAGACTATCGGCTCTGACTGGACCGACAAGACATGTAGGCGGAGCTCGGGAGGAGCTAAGGGGGGCTACAGATTAGGTGTCGGTGTCCCTAAAGAAGCGCTTATCTAACATTAGTTCTGCATTACATTAATTAATTTGCACGCAAGTTTTATTTATTTTTATACCGTGCATTCTCCGTGTAAATTCATGTGCCGAACCGAGACGCCCGTACCGTTTCGGTTCAATACAAATACCGTTCCACCCCTATCCTTTACTATTCCTCTTAGTGGTCGACTGGATCATGCGGCAAGCCATGGACAACAGGCGCAATGGGATCCAGTGGATCCTGTTTACACAACTGGACGACCTACACTTCGCAGATGATATTGCATTACTGTCCCAAAACCACCAACAAATGCAAGAGAAATTGAGAGAGGTAGAACAGAAGGCAGCCAAGACACGTCTCCATATTAGCACACAGAAGACCAAAGTGCTCAAGGCCAAGTGAGGTAGCGAGTGATGGCGGATCAGAAGGAGATGTGAAGAGGAGAATAGACAAGGCAAGAGATACATTTGGCATGATGGGGGCCATATAGAGAGCACGTAACATCACACTCAAGACCAAAATACGGCTATTCAACTCAAGCATAAAAACCATACTCCTCTACAGATCTGAGATGTGGAAAACAACAAAGAACCTCCTGAACATGTTACAAGTCTTCATCAACCACTGCCTCAGACATATTCTTAACATCAGATGGCCTGATAAAATAAAGAATGAAGAGCTGTGGGGAAGAGCAAAGCAGCCTGCAATAGAAGTGGAAATAAAGGAAAATCGGGATGGATTGGGCACACAAGAATTCCATCACACGCCAAGCCCTGCAGTGGAAACCACAGGGCAAACGTGGTAGAGGGAGACCAAGAAACACCTGGAGGAGGAGTGTCACAGCCAAGATGGAAAGAGCTGGCTACAGATGGCAAGATCTGGAGAAGCTGGCACAGAACAGGACGAGGTGGAGAATAGGGGTGGAACGGTACACAGAAGTGACGGTTCGGTTCATACATCACGGTTCGGTACAATGGAAGGAAAGGCAAAACAAAAATGCAGAAGGCAATTTTTTTATTGTGCTCAGGCTGTACCACCTAGTGTCATACAGTCTCTCCCCTGAGCTAGCTGCAACAGGCTTAAGTGTATAAAGTAAGATGTGAACAGTAAACAATAAGTAGGCTACCCCACATCATCTCCAGACGCTTGGCTGTCTGGGTGCTAAATTGGCTAACTAGTCTTTTGTAAAACCTCTTTACCTCCTACACAGGCTTTTGATTGCACTTTATTTTTTGATGTATTACTTTGTATTTTTAATTGTGTATTGTGTTTTTAATATGTATCATCTTATGTTTTATGCAGAGCCCTTTGTGATTTTTATCTGAGATATCCACTCTATAAATACATTTAGTTATTACTTACAAATTCAAAAAAAAACAACTAATATAGATATTCATTGATGTGACAAAAAGTATTTATATAGAGAGTATAATCATTAAATGTCTGATATTGATGGAATCATCCAGAAAGCTGAAGTTACTTTGAAAGATAAAATATTTGGCCGGTACACAAGTATCAAAGGAAGTACAAAAAGATAAGCAGGGACAGAAGAAGTTGTGAAGAGGGAACAGTGAAAACAGAGAAAATGTGAAAATGTGTTGAAGTGGAGGGACACTCACTTGGCACCACGTAGCCACCGAACAGGATCCAGATGGAGGCGATGAGCGAGCCAAACATCATCATGAAGCCGATAAACAGCCAGAGACGAGCTCCTGCAAGCATAGCCGCGCTAATCACTTTCATTAGCTCACCAGGTAGTCTCCACACCCTAGGCCTATACTACAAAGCAAGATTTGGGGTTACCGAGGTAGCTTCAGGTTCAACCCAGGGTTTTGTTTATCACAACGGCCGGTCACTTGTTAGGTGTTCACCTAACCTGCTTGGGAGTAGGATTGGGCATCTAGAACCGGTTGCAACTTGGAACCGTTTCAAAATATACGATTCTCAAAGAATCGGGATCGAGAATGGATAAGAACTGGAATCGCAAGGAAGAATCGGAATTGGAATCAGAATTGTTAAAATAAAAACAATGCCCAACACTACTGGAACTCGGTGTGTGGAGAGAGAGAGAGAGGTGCGCTCAGAAAAGCTAGAACATTTAGAGACCAACAAAACCCGTTGACATTCCCTGATGGGTATCTTTATGAAAGATATAGATTTTTAGCTGAGGGAAGTATGTATCTGTGTCAGCGTCTTGAGGTGTATGAATTGTTTGAATTTTATTTGCTCCCACGATCGCTTACCACTGCCAGGGTTGCGGAATGCACAAGTGTAATTATGTTCACATCTTGCTGTGCCTGACTGATGGGGCAGTGATACTGATAAGCCTTGTAACTTACACATTTACAGCATCTGCAATTTTTTGCCAGCTTTCCTTCCTGGATTTAGCAGCAGCGACTGTATTCCTTTTGCCTGTCTTACGTGTCTGTGTTTTTCATATTTCTGTAGGATTATCGTTTGCTCTTCTTGTGTAAAATACTCTGGTAGACTTGTCCATGTTTGTGATTGGTCATATGGTGCAAACACCGCCCCTTTTATATGAAGGCACTCGTCGCTAGACTGGGATAACCTGGGTTGATTGAACAAGTTGACACATCTTGCACAGGACTGGGGTTGTTAGGTTTGGTTTAAGCCGGGTAATGGACATGTTGACCTTGCTTCGTAGTATAGGCCCTGACAGCTTTGTGTGTGTGTGTTGTGTGTGTGTGTGCGCGCACACACACACACACACACACACACACACACACACACACACACACACACACATACACACACACACACACACACACACAAATGTGTCTGGGCAAAAGTGCTTTTTTATCATGTATTGGTAAGAACTGGGTGTATGTTCCAATTATGAAATTGATTATTATAACAATGTGCTGTAATGTAGACTACTGCGGCCTCTATTAACCTGTAAATTAATATGATATAACCGTCCCATACATATATTGTTTTTGCAATTGCATTTGTATTCATGGAAAATGTCATTAACTTATGCCGACCTCAAACCAAACCTCTTTTCACAGACAAATTTCCAATATAGGAATGAAATCACGAGTCTTGCTAGAGTCGAGGCGTGCTCCCGTCATCTTAATTGTTTAGTGTATAATTGAAAAAATTAACAAAAAAATTATGCTGTGTGGCAGAAAAAATGCTGCTACGTTACGGAGTATAATTGTAACATTGTATAATTTACTATTGCTCCCTAACGCATCATCTGGTGTTTCTGGGCGTTTCCCGTGTTTTGCCAGAAGTTTAAGCAGCTAGAGGGGTTAAAGTAGGGCTGGCCGATATTATATCGACATTGATATATGAGCCTAGATATCGTCTTACATTCTGAAAATATTACACAAGTGTTGTCTTTTCCTGGTTTTAAAGGCTGCATTACAGTAAAGTGATGTCATTTTCTGAACTATCCATACTGTTCTAGCTGTTCTATTATTTGCCTTTTACCAACTTAGTCTTTATTTCCATATTACTGATGATTATTTATCACATTGTGCAGTGCGCGGTCACGGAAGGCTTGTATCATGTGGACGCGCCAACATTTTTGTTGTCATTACTTAGAATTCCTCATGGGGGCGGCAGAAACTACACACTATAACTTTAAGTTCATTATGCTATAAAAAGCAGTCAGCTGCAACACATTTACTGGAATACATAAATAGATGAACACACACACACACGAACACACACACACACACACACACACACACACACACACACACACACACACACACACACACACACACACACACACACACACACACACACACACACACACACACACACACACACACACACACACACACACACACACACACACACACACACACACACACACACACACACACCTGTCCTGCCAAGGCAGCCCTCTCCATATGTGTCTCCTCTCACCTGGCCATTAGAAACTGCATTTATCCTAGAATAAAGACACAGACAAACAAGGCAGTTAAACAAAATAGGAGTGCTTTTATGTGATGTTAAGAGATATTCTCAGTGTTGCCTAAAGGGATTTTCAACCAGCTTTGTGTCATACAATGTGGGTAGTATGTGTAGTTTGTGAACTATAGTAATCTTCCCTCTATCGTGACTGTGCCCAGATCTAACTTTACACCGAGCCGTCTGCACAACACAAAACTAAACGGTAGAAATTGTTACGACCTCTTCTTTTGAGTAGCAGTTTGTTGATGTTAGGATGTCAGTATAGTATCTTTTGAGTATCGAGCTGATAGGGAAATACGGACATGTGACATGAGGGGGCGTGTGTTTTCAAGGCTTGATGAGCCAGATAACTGGCTGTAACAAAGTGCAACAGCCTTTGTTATTTTCACTTTCCAGAGCCTTCTGTTTGATGATGTACTTTTCCTCACTTTCACTTCTCACCACAGTTTAATCCAGTACAACAGCCAATTAAATATGTAGGCCTGTTTGATTTGTATTCTATTTCAATTTGTGGATACATTTACAGTTTATTAGTAGCCTTGGTACCTCACTAAACTGGGAAATAGACCTTTTTCACTATAGACATTTTGGCTTATGGCAGGAAATGTTATAATAGTTTTTTTTTAATAACATACAATGTTTTCCCCCATAAACATACAAAGCAAATCCTCTTCTTAACTCTGCAAACCTTTTATTTTTTTGGCTGAACGCTTTGAAGACAATATCTTATTGAGATTTTTCCGACAAACGTTGGGTTTGCAATTTAAATTTCTATTTTTTTAAAAATCTACAAATTTAGCTGATTTTATAAGTGGTATACAGAACATTACTCAAGAATAATCCAAATAGATCTAGACATTTTCAACCTATAATGTCCAGCACTTACATGAAGAATGCTATGGTGGAGAAGACGCCACATGTGTGGAATGCATGGTTCATCTGCTCCTGAGATGGATACGTCACTGCTGCGTCAATCATGATCCACCAGCCTGTGAAGAACTGGGAAAAGAGAATACAGGGTTAACATTTGAGGTATCTGAATGCATGATATGCAGTTCCATTACATGACTCTTCTTACATTGTAATGTTGGAAAAAGCTAGTGTCAAAGAGAGAATACAGAAAGATAGAGGGTTACAAATGGCTACTCATGATCACATGGCCGTGAGACGTGAGGGAAGAAACTGAGACCTCATTCTCATTTTCATGTTCATACTTGTTATTTTGGGTTTCTACTAGAACATGTGTACATGCTTTAATGTTGAAAAAAAATACATTATTTTTCTCATACTGTCTGAATATACCTGTATTCACCCTGTCTGAATCGCTCCGTTTTAGCTGTCTCTTTAAGACCCCCTTGAAAAAGCACAGTCTGCTCTTATTGGTCAGCCTTTCTTGATATTCCGCATCTGCGCTCTCTGCACCATAATTGCAGCCGGGAATGACTGTAACGACACTGTTAAGCGTCAGATATGCTCGCGCTCAACACCGTGCGCGGGCCTCCGTAGATAGCGCACACTAAGAGCATGCACAGAGACGTTTATGCTCAACGCATTGTTCGTTGCACTACTCTCTGAAACACCACGGGGGCGTACAAACAAAATAATCTGTGAATAAGCAAGAAGTAGTAGAGAAGTAGAGCTGAAGTAAAGGAAATCAGGCTGCCTGGCAACAGTAGTAAACACATCCATGATAAGCACAGACGTACCGCCAAACATTGTGTACTCTATCTACTCTAAGTATTAAATGTGACTGTTGTTTATCTCCAAATGAAAATGACTGTCTGCCTGTAACACTGTTGCTCTTTCCATGAAGCCGCTTTTTTTAGCTTTGACAAAAAATAAGCATATGCCTATTTTTGAAAATACTTTTGTATCTCTTTTCGGTGTTGTAGTTTGTAGACGGTCCCTAAGCACTCGTCTTGCCGTCTCAACACTGGAACTAAATATAGCTGAATTAGCATAACTTTCATGCATTTCTTTCACATCTACTGCAGTCAGATTCGCTGTGCTCACTCAGAAGGAATCACTTCACATGGGTAGGCACTCGTTATGACATTTCGAACATGTTTAGAGGCTAAAAGTACGTTTAAAACCTGCCCTGTTTTAGTCTCCTGGGTGCTAACTCTAGCAGGAGGATAAAACGGTGTAGGCAACATCGATTGTTTTCATTTTTCTCGCTACTGACAGCACTCCAAATTTACAAACAACAGAACTACGTGTTGAAATCGACCGTAATTCTCCTTTAATGGCACGTCCTACCTATATATAATATAGTTGTGACATCACAACCTTAAGGAAGTCCTGAGAGCTTGTTTAAAAGGCACAGTTTCTGAATACATTTGTTAATTAAGCATTTGATTTCTTTAGTAGTTCAGTATTTATACAGCACCTCCACTTGCTTTATAACCACAAAGACACGGAAATCTCACTTTTACAATACAGCACCTTTAAAGACACAACATTGTTTCTGAAATAGCAGTCAGGAAAACCAACAACCTATGACTTTAACAACGCTGCTCTCTGCATACACTCACACAAAGACAGTCACACTCCAATATTTCTGCTGTAACACTTTACGTTTTCTGTCTCTGTCAGTCATTCAGCCACTGACCAGAACTCCAGAGACAATAGAGGCCACTGCGTTCCTCCTCTCCCCCCAGTCGATGCATTCACACTCTGGCCAGCGGATGCTATCCAGAAAGCCTGCCATCTGCAGCCCTCTTCCTGTCCTCCTCCTTTTTCTCTGATCCTTCGCCACACAGGTGAACCAGTCCTCGTCCTGCCTCTGTATGGGTCAACACCTGCTGTTCCTCACAGCTCTGCTTCTGGCTCAAATCAGTGACTCAGTGTCAGAGTTGCCTGTAGATGATGCATACATACATGTATTATCAACATCTTCTATACACAACCTTTGGTCTGATGTGTAACTGTTAGGTTTCTCAGACATGGAAACAGATCTAGGTTAAGTGTGCTATGTTTCAGAGGAGTTTCTCAAGCACAAATGTGCCCTTACTATAAGGACAGTTGGCACTGAATCCTTTGGTCATTTTGTTGTTGGCTTGCTCATCACCACTCATATTTGGTTCGGACAGCGTGTCCTTTTACCAGTTATTAATTTTCATTTCAGCATAAAGTCAATCTAATAAACTGCTCTTATTAAAATAAATTGACATACTCAATTATTGGTTGACTTTCACAAATGCCTTACACTAAATCAATTAATTATGAGCGTATATACTTCCAATTACAGTTTTGATAGCATTAACACATGTTGAAGAAAACTAAAGGACGTGTTCTGAATCTTTGAGGAAGGAGAAAAGGCTGGGTGGATTAAGAAAATATTCAATTAAACAGAAGGATGAAAACATACAAATACAAAAAATACAATACAATACAATACCCTGCGAGCAGCGGACAGCGATATGCTTCCACTGTGGGGGTCACATGTTACTGTCCTAACATAACAACAACACAAAAGCTGCAAGCAGTGGACTGCAAAGCAAGTTTCCCCTTGGGGTCACCGTTTTGCAGTCTCGATCATAATACAAACATTACAAAAAGAATACACTGCAAAGCAGCGGGCAGCAAGATGCTTCCTCCTGTGAGGTCACATATTTACTGTCTCGATCATTGTAAGTTTCAGATCTATATTTCCCTGCACCTGGAGCCGATTCTATTCCCATTGGCATGATGATGTGTTGGACACATCTCATTGGCTTTCTTCATAGCCTCAGATGCGATGGTCACACGTCTAGCATACACATTGGTCGAAGATCAAAGACTATCATGTGTTATAATCTAGTTTGCTTCCTGCTGTGGGAAAAAAGTTTATTTCTATATGTTAAGTGTTTGGTTTTGACCTAATCTACCTGGGAGAGACAAAAGGAGAATAGAAACAAACGGGTCTGCTCTGACCTTAACCGGGCTGCCATGTGTAATGAATGCATCTGAATCAAAGGTACACACACAAGGCTTTATTGATGTTAGGGAGCTAACTACGGAAGCTAACATCACGTAGCTAACTCGTCCAGCTGAGGATGCAGCGTTCTTGTTTACAACGATAACGCGGGAAGCCAGCTACCGGTTAGCAAATGTCAACCATGAACGTATTGAGTTTAAACTTAATAACTGTGGCAACATAGTAATAACCCATAATGAAATGTTTTGTATGTAGGGTTACGTGTAAATGCCCACCTCGTCAAGAGCACCGAGATTGCTTTCAGTTTCCATTGAAAAGACAAGTTTCTTCTTCTTCTTCTTCTTCTTCTTCTTCTTCTTCTTCTTCTTCTTCTTCTTCTTCTTCAATGGCGGATTGCAAACAACTTTTAGGTGCATACCGCCATCTATGGTACAGGAGTGTGTTACATCATGTCATTTTACACTTAGGCTATACCTTAAATTCTACTCATCAACCCTGTGTCTTTTAAAAATGGAACTAATGTCTTCCTGGTGATTCTTATCTCCTCTCCCTCTCCTTCTGATCCTAGTATGCCCATCAGATTCCACTCCCCCCCTGCCTCCTGAACCCTGTCTTTAAAGGTCCAATGTGTGTGAATTTCTCCCATCTAGCGTTGAGATCATATATCGCAATCAACTCTCTCACGCCACGCAGTTCAAAGTACGTAGTACAGCTATGGTAGTCTTTGCGCTTCAAAAAGCCGGCCTCTTGTTCTTTTCAATATCCTTTTTCTTTGGATTTGGATTTTGAATACGAGTGGTCCTCCATGTTTCCTTCTTCAAACTTGCTGGGCCGGGAAGCTACGATACCCAAACAAAAACGCAAAAGGCGGAGCAGTATGTCCTGTATGTCCCTTACTGGCTAATGTATTTCAAGGTGAATATGGAGCATCTACCCCAGTTCATGCAAATGCAAATGTAAAATTCCAAGCCAAAAGGAATAATTGGAATTGATGGTGGTGATAAATATTCATGAAAAAGGACAAGTTTATGAACGGGCAACACAGATTTTGATAATGAACAACTAAACATGTTACACACTGGACCTTTAATCACCCGTCTTTCCACCTCATTCAATGTGCACTACAATATGACATGTTGCGCATTTTCTTCAACCCCATGCACAGCTTTCACAGTTTTCACTATTCTTTCCCCATTAAAACAAGGTGTCATTCAGTCCTGTGTGATCCACCCTGAGCCTTGTCATTATAATTTCCTCCCTCCTGGTCCTTTCCCTATAATTCTTTATACTGACAGACTTTTGTATTTTGTAATATCACCTTCCTTTTCTGTCTTCCTCCCACCCTCTTTCGCTAGGTTGTCTGTACCCTCGTTCCCTTTCACGCTCTCATGAGCTGGCACCCAACAGAACTGAACATCTATGCCACCCCAGTGTAATCTTAGCAAACTGTGATGAAGTTCAATATGTAGGTCTTCTCTGACAGATGTCATTGACTGTATGCTTTTTATGACAGCTATGAGTCTTTGCATAATACCACCATATTAGGTCTGACCTCTTCAATGCTTGTTTTAACTCCCACTTCCTCCATTCTCCATTCTCTTTTCTTTTCCAGGACACTGATATCTGCCTTTACTTTTGGGAAAAGCCATGGTGGAATCTGGAATGTTACTAACTGGGTTGGCCGTGGTGAAATCTAAGGCTTCCATTCCATATTCCCTCACTCTCTTTTCCCTCGTCCATCCAAACCCAAGCCTGTGAAACTTGGAGTACTCCCAAAATTCCTATATTGTCTATTTTGTAGGGTTTTCTTTCCCAGTTTCTCTCTTCTTAACTCCAGTGTCTCTCCTGCTTCCATGAGTATTGCGTTAATGGGGGTTGACTTAATAGCTCCACGTAATGCTCTATACAGTAATCTATAACTTGTTTCCATTATTGTTTTTGCTGCTGCTCCATATAGACAATCATAACTTTTGATGACCTCATGCATGCCCTATAGATGTCAATTAATGACTGTTTATCTGCACCCCAGTCACATCCAGCCACAGCTCTTAGCAGGTTTATGACTTTTTTGCATTTAGTTTCCAAGTGCTTTTTGTGTGTTTTCCATGTATACTTAGTATCAAACAATCAACCCAGGTACTTAAAATCATTTACTTTCCCTATTGGCTGCTCATATAATGTTAACTTTTCAGCAAGGCACTTGTGCTTATTTGTGAACAGCAGTAACAGTAACACTCATATGACCACTTCTTTACTTTTCCTTATTGCTTTCCTTATTTTCTAACACATATTCCTTCCTCTCACCCAAATGGCCTCATCGTCCACATATAGCGCCGATTTGATGTATCATCTAAGTTTGAGAAAATATCATTTATCATGATGTTGAACAGTACAGGGCTAATACCAGTGTCTACAACCTTAACTCTAATTTGTTAAAAAGTCCATAATCCAATTATACAACCTCCCTCCAATACCCATACTGCTTAGTTTAATAAGCAGCCCTTCCCTCCACATAGTATCAAATGCCTTTTCGATGTCAAAATCCACTGTTGTCATCAGCTCTTTCATTTTCAATGCCTTTTCCACCTCATTACTCTAACCAGAGCATCTGTTGTGGAGCATCCTTTTCAAAATCCACTTTGTATATCAGTAATCCTCTCTGTTCCAATATATGTGATATCCTGCAAACTATTATCCTCTTCATCCATTTGCATAAGTGATATGTCAAAGCTATGGGCAGAGGTGTATATTGTATTTTTCAAGTAGTTTTTCAAATCGGTAATTTAAAATGTACTTAATTACGTTTTAAGTGAAGTGTTGTATTTCGCTACATTACAAATCCCATCCGTTACTGAGTAACTAACAAAAACCGAAAGAAAAAAAATAATTTACTACAGTGAGGAATGATCAGCATCTAGGCTGCCTACCAGGCGCCAAGTCTTTCTGTAGGAGACTGAGAATGAGAGGGAGGTGGATAAGGCGAGCGAAGACTGTTTTGAGTAGAAATGCTGGCTGAAACATCGAAAAGGAAAGGAAGAGGTGACTTGTGACCTGAAAGTAGGAATGGGTATACATATCGATATCGAACCTGCTTATCGATACGAATACTTATACCCTTATCGATACAACCTTTCATAATTTGGTGTAAAAAAGACATGACAAGAAGTGAAAAGATTCAACACGTTTTTGTAATTTAAAAGTTTATACTTGTGTGTTTGTGTTGATCTGTGTAAGAGAATAGCAGGGCCGGCATGTGTGTGTGAGTGGGTAGTGTGTGTGGAGCAAGGGAGAGAGTGACAGGGATTAGCTTCGGAGTGAGTACCGACTCTAGAGTCTTAGAGGCCATCCACATGAAGACGCGTTTGGATGCAAACACACTGTTTTTGCATCGTTTGGGCCGATTGTCCACACAAATCCTGTAAACGCACTGCCCGTAAACGCACTTTTTTGAAACCTGGTCCCAGGGTGAATAAAAAACCCGGCTCACGTTTGGCTTCGTCTGGACTGCGAAACCGCAGACGTGCGTATCGATGATGTCATTTTTCAAAAAAAGGGTCCTATGTAACCTATGTCCTAGTAACAGTCTGTTACTTTTTCCACAGTAACCTAACCTTAACCCCTAACCCGGTAGACCTGCTGGCCATGCTGAGGAGATGCGGGGAACATAGGAACCGGGGAACATAGGACCTGGGGAACATAGGACCCGGGGAAAATAGGGATGACCCCAAACACAGTTATGGTGTAAGTAAAATTAAACTTTCCTTTACAATTGCTTCTGTCCACAAAGATTGACTGAGCTACCGTCGCCCACAGGAATAACAAAAACACATTTCACATATTTTATTTCTTTTTACTGATAAGAACAAGGAAGACAGCTCTTGGTAAATTCCTTCTGTGCCTTCTCTCAGAGCAGAAGGGGTGGGACAGGTTTGCTGGAGGAGGGCTCAACTTGTTACTGAGGAAGAGATCCAGTTGCAGAAAACAGCTGAATGCTAACACAGACAGACAAAAACAGATTTGCTCCTGATACACCACTGAGGCTCCACTTTTATTCCGTGCCACAAATCTACAACCGTCAGAGAAATGGTGTGATTGATCATCAATGGTGAGTCCTTACTGTTTACAAGTTTTGGCATAAGTTGTGTGTTTGAAGCAATCAGGATAAAATCCATTGCACTGGGACTTGAGAATCAACACTATTGAGTTGTACCTGCTGTCTCTCAGCCACATTAATTATTAACCTGAATCAGGCCTTGAAGCCAAATATTAAAGTGTTTTTTATTTTCTTTTAAATTCATGGGTATTTTGCATTGTGAAGTATCAAAGCTTGCTTTTCGAAAACATAGACACAAACTGAGCTTTGCTTTCATTGGCTGTCACAGTGACTCAGCAGTTTTCTGTCAGGAAGTGGCATACAAATACAGCAGGGCTCTCGTCTCCTGAGTAGAAAACGTGGTAGCCAAGGAGTATATGACAGGCCTTAGTGTTTGTCACTAACAAGATAAACAGACATGTTTTATGACAGTTTGTGTGTTGTAATTTCCATAGGGCCTTTGGCTCAGGCAGTTTCAACTTTCAATTTAAAATACAATGTGTTTGTGTTCTTCTCCAGTGTTAGTGGGTTTGTGCATGCCGAACATAAAAGCTGAAAGCTCAATATGTCAATGCAACTTTAAAATAGATTTTTGAGTTTTTAGTTAGAAACTGAAAGTCTGATTTTTAATACCTTAAATGTGCTGTACACGAAAAACTGAAAATAAAAATGGTCTGGGTCTCCACACGGCTGTCACAGACCGTTCGTCAACTCATCAAATACCACCGCTTTGTCACGGCGGCCCTCAGCGTCAGATACTGACACTCACATGCACGTGCAGTAGGGATGCACCGATCCACATTTTTTCACTTCCGATCCGATCCCGATACCTGAATTTGGATATCGGCCGATACCGATACTATTCCGATACCAGAGCTGTGTTTGCTTTAATATTATTATTATCATTATCATCATTGTTGATTTTATATGATGCTGAAATAAACTCCTCTCAACGGGCAAGTATGATATGGACGTACGTATGCATGTATGTCCCAAAAGGCAACTTGAGGTAAGTATAAGGTCAGAAAAGGAAGTCAGAAAAACAGGAAAAATCCCATTCTGAAAACAAATATGCAACTGTAAGGGTTTCAAATTGATTGTCATGTCAATATTTATTACATTCCCAAAATGTCAAATACTTGAGTCTTGAAATATAAGAAAAGTGCAAAAATCTCTCTCTCTCTCACACACACACACACACACACGCTATCAATAAAACAGTGTGTGAACAGCGCAAATCAAGCACACTGGCTCTTGTAGCATCAACAAATCAACGTTTTAAAATGTCAAATATCTGAAATATAAGAAAAGTGCAATAACTGTAAACATCTTACACACACACTTAGTTACACACACACACATACATACACACACACATCTGTTTTCACGGCTGCGCAGCGGCTGCTCTGAAACGCCACAAGCCGGCGACAACACTGGGACAGACGATTGTGAAAGTCCTGTTTTGTTTTTGCATTTTGCTGTCTTGCTCTGCAGTGTTTCCACTGTGAAGTATTTCCAAACAGCGGACACACAGGGTAGCATTGAGCTAGCCACAGTGCTGCTCATGCTACTATCCTGCTAGCTGGCTGCAAACTGCGGAATGGATTTCCTGAGCGGGGGCGTGTCTGATAACTCTGTGTGTCATTGAGCCGCGCCTTTGTTCAGGAAGTCTATTCCACAGTTTGCAGCCAACCAGAAGACCAGCCGGCAGGAATCACTTTTGGAGCCATTTCAGCAGACAACGTTAAAGTGCAGACATGGCTCGTGGTATCGGAAATCTCCGCAGGTTGGATCGGGTAAATCCGATACCTGAATTTCGCTGGTATCGGTCCCGATACCGATACTGGATCGGATCGGCCCCATCCCTAACGTGCAGCCAGATCAGTTATAAAAACCAAGGCCAAGAAGCTTGGATTACAACACACACAGAGGGAGTGTGACTTAATTCTCTGCTCAGGATGCCAACTATACCTCAACATATTGCTGTGGAATTTCCAGCTTAGGAACTCATGCTATGTATGTTGAGACAGTGGTACCCAGGTGTCGTTCAGGTCAGTGTCCAACATGACCTCATAACCTTTCCAGGCAGAGGAGTACTTCAACTTTCTACCTCCACAGATTCAGGGAATCTAGGCAGTTGCATGATAATGGAATGTTTTGTTTCAGGACTGTCTCCTTTTGGAGGTCGGCGGGCCTGCCACACTTTTGCATATTTCACAGAGAGAGAGACAGGCTGAACTAGGCTTTAGCCTGTGTTTAGGCACCTGCAATATCTAGATCAGCTTAAAGTATACTTAAACTCCAGCATGAGTTTAAATACACCTTCAGGAAGACAGGTACTTCAGTTGGGATGGCACTTACACTGTACTGTGTGATCCTAAATTCTTCTCCATTGATAATTCATAAAATCCTTCTGTGTAAGCTATCAAAGTATCCCGAACATTTTTCATGTATATGTGAAATGAGTTGTGCCGCTGCTTAGTTTTTCCTTAACACATAGCAAATAGTTGCTATTATTTGCTATGCTACTATTTGCTATTATTATGTTCTGAATATTGAGAACAAATTCAAGAAATGTTCATCCAATCAACTCGCACATGGCAGGTGTACTGCCATGGACCAACGGCAGTGCATTGTTTAGGCAAGGCGAGGCAGCTTTATTTGTATAGTACATTTCAGCAACAGAGCAAATCAAAGTGCTTTACATAAAACATTAAAGAGCAGTTAAAAACAATTAAAAAATACAAAAGCAGATAAAATACGAGATTTTAGGACACTAGTATGGGGCAATGTATAAGCCATTGCTCTATACACGTAATCCACCCGCAATCCTTGCTGTTCCCAGAACAGTGCCGGTCCTGCCGGTCTTACTTATTAATTCTCTTATGAAGCAGGTTGATTGGTAGCCATGCTTTCAATCACACTCACTCTTTGACCAATCAGGAAGATCTGCATGTTATATAGGCAGGGAGTTTGTCCTCTTGACACTCTCTACTCTTTGTCGCCAGAGCTACATTTCCCCGCTCTGGGTCCCCGCTTCCGACAACTTAACATAACTACCAAGATAACATGACGTGTATTTGTATGTGATGTACTTCCCCATCGATAATGTGTGAATTGCCGAACACAATCTTCTAAAATGCACCAGAAACAAGCCTTGGTTAATAACTCAAACTTGCCGAGAACCAAGACACTGCTTGATTACATTAGACTCGAGCGGTTGTTGCACGGTTACATTCGGTCTCGTTCAGTAGCCTGGTGCGCGGCCTACAATCTACAACTCTTCAACAACTCTTTCGGTCCAATGAATCGTTCTGCTTGAGGTAGCCCATTTCCTGATTGATTTTAACACCACTTCAATGGAGGCGCTAATGAGGTAAAAAGAAAACAGGAGTGAGTCGGTTCATTGACGTATGGCACTCGATTCTCAGTGACACGAATCGGGTTAATTAACCGGCTCTTCGGTCAGTTCGTCAACACTAGCTGAGTGGTTAAGGGAATTCGACAGGTAATGCCGTGTTGCTAATTTGTTTGTGTTACCTATAGGCCTCTTTTGTGTTAGGATGGGCATTACATCGTGCATTGTCTTTTGCAGTGTCTGCTTGTCACAAACCCGACTCCTGTAATGGGACCGCGTTGAGTTTTGCTGTTGGTAGGTTGGGCAACTCTCTTTTTCTTTGGTATTATCATGACAAGAGTGTTTAAGTAACCGGCCGTTTTATTGTAGGCCCAGTATAGCTGAACTAGCGGCACTTCTGTGATGGGGGTGTATTAGTGCAAAGCTGACGGGTATGTATGCCAGTCGGCATCTCATATAGTGTTTTGTTTAATCATAAACTGTTACTGAATTCGGTTTGTTTTGTGTACGTCAGGGTTTGTAAACTGCTTCGCCGGCGCTAGTGTCTGCACTAGCCTCTCTTCCCACGCCATGCTGCTGTTTTGTCTCAACTGACGTCTGTATCTACATGCTTGCCGTTTCCCGCTAAACGGAAACCCTCTATATCAACGGGTTATTTGTAAGAGACGAGTTTACTCCAGGCTTTGAACGCCTCCACACACCTTCAGCGCCGCATTTGCAATTGGCCGGTGTTTCGGGTATATGTTGCCCAACTGGGTGCCCTATAGGGCTGCATTAGATTGTTTCGGTGAATTGACACGGGCGACATCTTTGCCTTTTTTTGGCCTGTCCGTGTTTATCAATAGTACGTGTGTGGAAATGGGGATCTATATTTATGGGTTTCTTTGTTAAATTAGGATAAAGGGAGTTATGGTTAATGTCTACTTCTTTGTGTTTAAAGCACCCATATTATGCTAATTTTCAGGTTCATAATTGTATTTAGAGGTTTTACCAGAATAGGGGTAACATGGTTTAATTTTCAAACAACACCATATTTTTGTTGTACTGCACATTGCTGCAGCTCCTCTTTCCACCCTGTGTTCAGGTCTCTGTTTTAGCTAGAGAGTGAGACATCTTGCTTCTGTATCATCTTTGTTGGCAGGCGCACATGCGCAGTAGCTAGGTAAGGATCACATTAGCTAGTCAGGTCAGTTACAAGGCAGGATTAGCTGGGAGACTTCTTCTACACGAGGGCGCACTTCCAACTTTGCGTGGAATACCTGCAGAACAGGGATATGTAAGTAGTTCTTTTGTAGATGATGGTGAACGTGTGTGTGTTGTAGCAGTGTTTTGCCATTGAGAACGAGCTAGCATGCTAGCGCTAGCCACCTCGTCTCGGCTACTGACGTAAAAAGCCCTGCAGATTTTGAACAGTTCACCCGGAGACTGAAGGCAGAAGACATTCAGAAACCTGTATCTCACTTAAAACAACATGGATGAGTTTTTTTCCAAGTTTGTATGCGTGTGAAAGCACCAGAGACACAAAATAACACCCCAAATCCAGGAAAAGTGTTTTTTTTCCATAATATGGGCACTTAAGTTCTGTTGAAAATGCTTTCTTTTCTGTTGAAACTTTATGGTTTAGTTATTGTTAATCTTTGTTTTTTTTTGTTTGGCTCTGAGGCAGCTATTAGTCACTTCTCGCTGCCTAGATTTGCCTAAGATCGATGTTGTTTTCTATTTATTTTTGGTTTATTGATTTGTTTCCCTCCAACGATTGAGTGCCGAAGGTGGTGGTGTCGGTGTCCCCGGTGTTGGTGTCTCCCTCCCATGTGCTGTGTTCTTCACCCTTGGTTTATTTGAGTTTTCACCACTGTGTGTTTTTTGTGTTGAGTGTTCCCGTGTGGGGTGATCCTTCCCTGAGATCCCACACCCCTTGACCTTGTTTTCTCCACTGGCAAGGCCTCAGCACTGATCCTCCCCCATTTCCCTACCTATTGTCATACAGTTCCAAGTTTCAACAATGTAACTGGTAGCTCAGGAGGTAGAGCGGTATCCCCAAGTTGCACCTGATGAGCAGGCCAGCGCCTTGCATGGCCGCTCCGCCACCATTGCTACATGTGAATGGATGAATGCTTTGTCCCGTAAAGTAGAAACCTATTATATAAATGCAGAAGCCTACATTTACCACTTACCATCAGATGAGTGGTTCTTGAGAACGGGCACACCAACTGAAAATGCTGCAAGCAACAATACTGGGAACCAAACAATTGGCCCGTTCCTAACAGGCACACGCTCCAAACGGGCACTAGTTAAATGTTAGATGGAGCAGAGTTTTACTGCACAGCTGTATTGAAAGTACAAGAAAACGTTCACTTTGTGAATGGTTCATTCAGCCTTAAATAGCTCACTCACATGTTTAGGTGTCAAGGCTATTTTCATGACAACAGCTACGTATATATAATGCACTATTTCTGAAATGTGAAAATAAATTTTTTTTCCCTACATAGTCAGTGCTACACTGAGTTTAATTTTGTTCTTTTTGTAGCCTGCAGGTATGTGGTGCTGAAGATCCGGGCTGCAGTGAGAGCCGATGTGCAGCCAAAGAAAACAAGCACCACAACATGTAGCCAGGCTAAAGGTGCGTTTGGTTCAGATGATTCAAGAGTCCATATCAATGAGACCTCTTGATGCTGTTACTGGATGGCTTACACAGAGATCACTGCTTTTTACCTAAGAATGTATTCACAAAAACATGAACCAGTTAGTCTAAATCAATATAACATCTTCAATATTGAAAGAAGACTGTTTTCTGTAGCTGGTCAGACAGTAACCTTCACATTCTCCGTGTGCTGTATCTGCAACGCTTCTCTCTTTTATTGCACAAAACTAGAGCATTTGGTTCTTTGATTAATCATAACAACGCACAACACATAACATTTGTTCTACAGTATTGTTGACATTGTTCACAACTTGATAAGTACATCTTTAAACATTATGCTTTATCGGAACCTGATAACACATTCTGCAGTTTAAATCCTTTCCCTTTCAAATTCTGTGTCAGTTTTGGATGAGTTCAACAACTGTGGTGATGTCTTGCAATATCAAAGCATTTTGAATTTGATACAGCTCTGTTCTGTATCATATCAAGACTATCTCTCCACCGTTATGTATTCCATATGTACGGGGATGATCCCCCTGAGGTCAGGTACGTGGATACTTCTCACGCCCTATCTATTTCCTATAAAGCACCTGTGCTGGCGTTGAATCACTGATTGTTTGATCTCCACCTGAGGTTGCCGTGTTGCAAACAAAGTAGCCTACGTGACAATAGTTTTGATTGTCTTCGGGAGTCCGGTTGCAGCGGCTGCTTGTCCTCACGTGTGTCTCCCTTTACCGGCGTATTGCTTGCGTCCTGAGCTGACGCGCCGTGTGGGGTCTCGTGCTGAGCAGGCGTAAAGTTGGCTAACAGACGAAACAGACACTTTCCTGCTTTCCTTCCTGGAGCGTATTGCTGGCCTAGTCAGTTCATGCGCTCTGGGAAATAAGCAGACACGTTCGATGCTTAACCAGCGTCTCTCTGTTCACCTAGCACTCCGCCAGATCTTGCCCTGAACTAACAGGTCAATGTCAGGATCGACAGCACAGTGGTGGCTGCCAATGTGCAAACTGGCAACCAGGCTGTAGCTGTGGGCACATCCCCTCTTCAGCTCGTTCATAGCGGTGCATATGCCGGGCTGCTAACTGATAATTCAGGCTGACGAAGTGTAACTACATCTGGCCCCCCATGATGTGGTTTTAGGCTGTACCTCCCATTTTGCAGAGGGCGCCTTGGAGCCCGCACCCCAGAAGGTCTTGCTGTGTGGGAACAGGTTCCGCCCCTTCCTGGCAGGGCGCAGGCTGGTGCCTGGCCCCTGAGTGTGGCTTTGGGCTTGCATTTGGGAGGGTGCTTGCCACACCAGGTGGTGCCCTATTCTGCGACAGCAGCGTGGCCTCATGTTGTTTCTGCTGACCCAGCTGGAGGCGGGAGAGACTATCTCTCTAGCTGTAGGCCGCTTGGAGACGTTTCCGATCAAACTATCAGTGATTCCACGCCAGCACAGGTGCTTTATAGGAAATAGCATAGGGTGTGGCCGGGCAAGCTGTTGTGTCTTTAAGAAGTATCCACATACCTGACCTCAGGGGGATCATCCCCGTACATATGGAATATCTAACGGTGAAGAGATAGTCTCTTAACTCAGAGAACTAAGGTTACAATGTAACCAAGTGATTTGTGCCTCTAACTGGACACTGTATTTCTATGTCGAGGAACACTGAGGATCATTACAAAACCAGAAAGGAATTTCCAGTGGGGAAAAATACTTCCAGTACCAGGGGGATCTTTTTTCTAAGTTTGCAACTTAATAAACAAAGTTGTGGACTGCCATTATTGAAGCCTCGAGTTTGGCAATTCATCTTGGTGATGTGACGATATTTTATGAAAGGGTGGAGCTGGGGAGGATGATGGGGCCAAGCCAGTGTTGTTTATGGTTTCATGGCACTGCTCTATGCTAAACACTGAAGAGAGAAAGTTGCTGATTTTCAACCCTTCTGTAGCAAGTCATCCAGCGGCAAAGCCTACAGGAACCACAGCACAGCCATAAAGTTTAAGTTAACCCAAACTTTATATAAATAAAAAAGGTTTACAGTGCATAAACTGCTGTTGCATAAACTGTGCACCTAGAAATTTGACAGGCACTACTGTGTATTAAAAATTCTGAAATGTCCATGGGCAAAAGTGACTGGTATGTACACAGTTTGGTCATTTAACTGTTAGCAAACAGTCTTTTTACTGTTAACAAACAATGAAATTATAATTAAATGTTTACTAATTATTAGTAGTGCTGTAAATTAACAGTTTATTGTAACACACATTATATCTATCATATAATATATTAGGTATCGGGTAATGATTAAACATTTTTTGTAAACCTTTAATAAACCATTTTTAAAACATCTATAAACATTACATATATAGACGGATCAGATATTCCTAACACTTTGTTAAGGGTTACTAATGCTTAAAAACATCCCAACCTAATGTTTGATGCACAGAATGTATTGTGTGTATAAATAGATCATCACGGTGGAATAGTTAGTATAGCATGTTAACGTTATGCCACTTTCAAAACATATTACAAAGCTATAGCAATGTCATGTCATTAAATACGATAAACAGTGATTCTGGAACAAATCTGCGTCTTCCTTATCACGTTAAAAAACATATTACAGTAGTATGTAACCATATTCCTTCCGTTTTAAAAAAGTTGCACTAATTGTTTAGTGCAGCATTTGCCGTCAGGCAGGTTACAGGTAACGTTAGCTAACATAAACATATTTTTGCTAGCCTACCTGCTGCAAAATTACACCAAGACAAGTAGAGCTCTTTTATCCAGTGTAATTTATCACTTACCACTATCTTGTTTTTTCTTATCCTCCTCTTCCTTTCTCTTCTTCCTTTTCTGGCTTCCTGAAGCATAATTCTGCTTCATGATGACTGCCGACGGAGGAGGTTTTGTATTTTGCCGGCAGCAGAGATCACAAGAGGGGCCCCTTGAGGGGGATCCCGATAACAGTGTCATTGCACTTTACTGCATTAACTATCAAAGGGGCGCTCACATTTTGTCGTTGCATTTTATTCTTAACCAGTCGTTGTCTCGGGGCCCCAAGCAATTGCTTGGTTTGCTTGCCTTGTCGCGACGGGCCTGGTCCTGCTTAACAGGTCGGCGTGTAGCCACGCCCTTAAAGCATCCCCTGCTTTATCGTCTATTTTCAAATAAATGGGACCATAATTTACAAAATGAACATCATGGTGTATTGAAGAAGACCTGAAACTAGCGATTGAGACCATAAACACATTATGAAAATCAAGTGAAAAGTAGGGTCATTTTTTCACTAGTCTATATAGACGACGTTTCATTTCAGGGATTGTCCAGGTGCCGCCAGAAATTCCGCCGAATGTCCCTCATTTTCAGCCTGATGTCACCTTCTACTTTCTTTGTGTTGGCATTTTAAACTCTGATCGATTTATGAGGACAATGGTTACCTGCTCCTCAGATATCTGCAGGGTAAATCCAGACAGCTAGCTAGCAGCGAGCACGTTCCACCAAAACAAGTTCCTGCCCGAGACTATTTTGCAGAGGCACTGTCGCTCCGTCCGGCGCTTAGCCCCAGCCGTGACGATTGTAATTGGTTTAAAGAAATGCCAATAAACCAGAGCAAGTTTTGATCCTATCCCGAAATATTGTGTGGACTAGCCAGACCCTCCTTCACAGTGTTGTGGAAGTAGGTCTGGTGATGGGAGACTATTTTCTCATAGACTTCTATAGAAACTGACTTCTTTTTGGAGCCAGTGGAATTGCCCCCTGCTGGAAATTAAATAAGGCACTTCTTCACTTCTTCCTCACTTTTCAGACCTGGAAAATTCGTCCAATAATTCTTACAGTCTATGAACATTAGAACAGATTAAAAGCTTATAATAAAAAATCATAACAGAGTTTTAATGAATATGGTCGTAGGTGTGAGGAATTTTGTTGGTAGGATTACACTGTAATCAAGACAGACATTTACAAATGCAGGACATATTTAGCCATTTGGTTAATGTTTTTTTTAAATACGGTAATCCCTTTACCCACAGATCAGACCAGCCGCAGTGCTCTGAGAGCTTGTCTTCCCAGAATACACAACTGTTTCTCACTAAAGTTGACAGTGGATTACATTTGAGGGTAGACATGGTTCTTAATTCTCTTTCATCCCATTTTATCCTTTCTGTGGAAAATGTCTTCTCAAGTGCTAATGTGTCTTGTTGAACCTGTTCACATTTGCATATATATGTGTCCGTGTGTTTTCTGAAAATGGATTTAAACCCAGAAGCTGCTAGCCTGTAATTTATTCCCTGTCAGTTGGTCAACATGTAATTTGGCTGCAGGATTCTGACACAAACCCCCACAAATACCCACTGGCATTGTTTTACATGGTTGCTATTGTCAACCACCATGCCTTGAAAAAGCCAAAGCCAGTGTGGCTTATCAATGTGTTTTTAGACAGAGCTCTATGGCGCAGAGGAAAAGGCTTTATCAGGCTTTGGTTACACAAGCAATACTTGTTGGGCTTCAGGAAACGCTCAATTAATTGCCGGCTTTGGTCTTTTAATGGGATTTATAGACAATAAGAAAAATATAGATTATCACCACACACCAGATCCTTAAAGTATTTAAACCCTTGTTATTCCACACAGAAACAATGGTCTGTGAGATCAAACTAAACATAACTCCTTTTCCATCACACCAAACCAAAACCCAAAGAAGCCTGTTTGGAGGAACTTTGTTGAGCTTTGCAAATCTGTTTTATTTTATTTATTTATTTAATCTTTGGGGGGGGGGGGGGGGGGGGGCGGATTTAGGGGCAAAAACTGCAAGATTAACATTAAACCCAGTTATCTGCCTCTGCTTCCCACCTCTGTCTGTGTCTCTGCCTCTGTCTCTCTGTGCAGGACAAATGGATGGCAGGATGAGCGCTGATGGGTCAGCCTTGATTTCCCAACCGACCCAGACAGTCGATGTCCTGCAGAAGAAAGACTGTGGATCCTGAAACTAAACCGAGAGCTGGAGGGTAGTGTGGAAGGTCTATAATGAGGAGACACACACACCGTCACAGACACACACACACACACACACACACACACACACACACTCTCTCTCTTTATGCGGTTCTTTCCAAATGTAATGAAATCATCAATTCCTCCACAATCTCGCCACACAAACACAGGCGCTACCATTCATTTAAAAGTGTGGAAGGTCTATAATGAGGACCCCCCCCACACACGCACACACACACACACACACACACACACACACGCACGCACGCACGCACGCACGCACGCACGCACGCACACACACACACACACACACACACACACACACTCTCTCTCTATGCGGTTCTTTCCAAATGTAATGAAATCATCAATTCCTCCGCAATCTCGCCGCACAAACACAGGCGCTACCATTCATTTAAAAACTCTGACAAAAAGACTTCAAACTGCAATGAACTCCCACCTACTTCCAGCTCTCGGTTTCCTTCATCCAGTGAAGACAGCAGTCTGACTTGGCAGAGAGAATGAAAGCCTGATCACCAATTCCTCAGCAGAGGAACGGATCAGTCTGGATCAATATTAAAGAATCTGCTGATAAAGCTGCATCAAGACCTGTTCTTTTTCACTGTCACTGTAATTATTTTCAGTAAAAAAAAGTCCTTGTGTTCTCTGTGTTCCTGGGTCTTGCCTTTGTTCATTTCCCTTTTGATAAAGGTTTTGATACATTACCTTTTTCAATTGTTTGTATTTGCTCATTGATCAAAAATAAAACAGACCACACATTGTATACCTAAAGCTACATGCTTGCTCATTGGTCAAGAAGGTGGAGGGTGAACATAAATAGATGTAAAACAATAGATGCAATATGCCGTCATAACTAGTGGGATAACCATCTGCCATCTTACTGGGGGGTTCCGCCATCCATTCCAACCAGGGATGTAGTGGAGGCTAAACGCACGTAAACGCCGTTTACGCACCTCCCAAAATTCGGAAATAGCGTTTACCCACCTCCAAAGTGCGTTTATCCACCTCTAAATTGTGTTTATCCACCTCTAAATAGCCTATAGTTCCTAAGACATTTTAAATTAAGCTTATGTCGTTTTAGTTTCATATTTTTCATTATTAGTTTCATAGATTGTTAAACCTAAGACGAAGTCTTTCATATTGCGCTGCTTACTGTCAGTGTTGACCAATCTCTTGCGGTTTTTGTTTGTTATAGCCCACAACGTCGCCTTCCAGGCAGCGATGCCTGGAAGGCACTAGGATTAGGCAACAGTGCCTTGAACTAAGTCAATGGTCGCAGCGCTGCCTTGAAGTCAACGTTGGGGGCGTAGCCAGCAGGAAGCAGCAGACTGTATTTTATATACTGTCTATGACTGCATCAAGACTCATCAGTTCTCTTAATACATCCATGGTCACTAGCCCAAACTAGCCTACATGTCTCATGTTATAAATTGTAAAAATAGATGTCCGGCAATTTTTTAAGCGGCGTCAAGATCCTCCTGATGCCAGCAAACGGCCTCGGCTACAACCCCACAGTGAGTGAGCTCGAAAAACAGTACTAAACTTCATGTTTTTTAGGGTAATTTGGTTCACAGTAGATTCATGCCACTGACTCAACAAGTCACCTCTACCTGTTCCCATTAGCCCATGTTACAAGTAAAATTCAGGATACATTATCAGATAAATAACTGGATGAAATTATGCATTCTCTGACATTTAAACCACTGGAAGTTTGTGACAACAAGATCTCTTTGCTAGTCACCTAGCTAGTAACAAGGGGGGTGAAAGGCTGACGTGGGTGCTGACGTTGACGGTAAGCGTATTGCCTCATTTCCGGTGTTTCCGTGTTGTGCTATGGTCGCTTGTTTGCTGCTCAAACAAAACTTAGCTACTCAACTCTGCTTTATTGTCTAATTTAGCGGCTATTTGCCTGGATTACATTAATTTAAAACAAACCATGCTTGCTTAGAGCCCGCATCAACGGGGCATAAGCATAGCTAAACTCAATTTGTTTAATTTAGCGGTTATTTGCCTGGATTGCACTTAAACTGGCTAGCTAGGCCCACACTTGCTTGCTTAGAGCCCGCATCAACGGGGCATAAGCATAGCATCTGTTTAATTTAACGGCTATTTTTCTCAAATTGCATTTGGACTACACCAGTTGCACTCAAGCACGTATCTGTAGCTATCTTCCCTTACAGCGACTGCCTCGCTGATCTCACGATTAAAACGCTGTTAGCTACTTTAGCTTAGCCATTAGCAATGGCCAATTCCTCTCCATCTCCTGCTCTCTCTTGCTCTGTGTGTCAAATGTTCAGCTATTCATCTGCCTCCTTCAGTGATAATGACACTTGTAATAAATGTAGTTTATTCGCTGTTCTGGAGGCGAGGCTTAGTGAGTTTGAAGCACGGCTCCACACTATGGAATCAAAGTCGTATGTTTCCGTAGCTAGCCAGCTTAGCGTAGCTGGTGCGGGGCAACATGTAGCTTCTGCTAGCAGTCCGCCGGCAGACCCCAAGCAGTCGGGCGGGTGGGTGACTGTCCGAAGGAAGCATAGCACTAACTGTAATCCGGGGGGTGCACATAGCAGTGGTCACTCCAAATCGGGGCATCCTCAACTTTCTAACCGGTTCTCCCCACTCAGTGATACAACCGCTGAGAAGCCAATTCTGGTTATTGGGAGTTCTATACTGAGAAACGTTAGGATGTCGGCTCCAGAGGCCGCGGTCGTGTGCGTCCCTGGGGCCAGAGCGGGCGATATAGAATCTAATCTAAAGCTGCTGGCTAAAAATAAAAATAAAAATAACAGTAAATACAGTAAGACCATACTCCACGTAGGTGGCAATGATACCCGATTATGTAAATCGGAGATCACTAAAATTAATGTTGAGTCACTTTGTGCATATGCAAAGACTATGTCGGACTCAGTAGTTTTCTCTGGACCCCTGCCAAACCTGATCAGCGATGAAAAATACAGCCGCATGTCATCCTTCAACCGCTGGTTGAAGGAATGGTGCCCAGCTAATGATGTGGGCTACGTAGATAACTGGAAGGCGTTCTGGGGAAAGCCTAGTCTGATTAAGAGGGATGGCATTCATCCCACTTGGGATGGAGCCGCTCTCATATCAAAAAATCTGACCGAGTTTATTAGCGGTCGTAAACCATGACAACCCAAGTTAGACATCAGTAATCAGAGGTGCAGTGCAACGTGCTCCTCTGTGCCTCCGTTAGAGCAGCCGCCCTCTCATAGCCTAATAACCACGGTGTTTGTCCCCCGACTTAGATCGGTTAAATCAAAGGTTAACAAAAGAGGAGCTATACTTAACAACCTAATTGGAATTAAAACAACATCTGCAATGATGGAACAGAATAGGAAAATCAGATGTGGACTATTAAATATTAGATCTTTGTCTTCTAAAGCAGTATTAATAAATGAATTGATATCAGATAATCAAATTGATCTATTCTGTCTTACCGAAACCTGGCTGTGCAATGAAGAATATGTTAGTTTAAATGAAGCCACTCCTCCCAGCCATAATAATACTCAAATTCCTAGAGGATCAGGCCGAGGAGGGGGAGTTGCAGCGATATTTGATTCAAGCCTGTTAATTAATCCTAAACCTAAACTAAATTATAACTCGTTTGAAAGCCTAGTTCTTAATCTTCAACATCCAACATGGAAAACTGTACAGCCAATTATATTTGTTGTTGTTTACCGAGCTCCAGGTCCGTATTCAGAATTTTTATCTGAATTCTCAGAGTTTTTATCATGTTTAGTCCTAAAATCAGACAAAGTACTTATTGTAGGTGATTTTAATATTCACATGGACATTGACAACGACAGCCTTAGTATTGCTTTCAACTCACTATTAGATTCAATTGGTTTCAGTCAGAGTGTGCATAAGGCCACTCACTGTTTTAACCACACCCTCGACCTTGTGCTGGCATACGGCATCGAAATTGAAGATTTAATTGTATTTCCGCAGAATCGTTTATTATCAGACCATTTTTTAATAACTTTTGAATTCTTACTACCCGACTATATGAAATTAGATAAAAGCTTCTACACTAGATGCCTATCTGACAGTGCTATAGCTAAATTTAAGGAAGATATTCCAACAGCATTTAACTCAATGTCATGCTTTAATATAACAGAGGACCTTTTTGTTAACTTCAGTCCTTCCCAAATTGATAATTTTGTAGACAGTGCTACGGCCTGCCTACGGACGACTTTAGACTCTGTTGCTCCCCTCAAAAAGAAGACGAGGAAGCAAAGGAAACTAGCACCTTGGTATAACTCCCAAACTCGCAAACTAAAACAAATATCGCAAAAACTGGAAAGTAAATGGCGTTCCACCAAACTGGAAGAATCTCGTTTAGATTGGCAAGACAGTCTGAAAACCTATAGGAAGGCCCTCAGAAATGCCAGATCAGACTATTACTCATCAATAATAGAAGAAAATAAGAACAACCCAAGGTTTCTTTTCAGCACTGTAGCCAGGCTGACAGACAGTCACAGCTCTACTGAGCCATCTATTCCTATAGCTCTGAGTAGTGACGACTTCATGAGCTTCTTTGATGATAAAATTATAACAATTAGAGATAAAATTAATCACCTCTTGCCCTCAACTTCTAACAGTTCACCTTCAAATGCAGGACTGCTAGAAGGAACAACAAGACCTGACATATACTTAGACTGCTTTTACCCTATAAACCTTCAACAATTAATGCTAAGAGTCTCTTCAGCTAAGCCATCTACCTGTCTCTTAGACCCCATCCCAACGAGGTTACTTAAAGAAGCGCTACCACTGGTTAACATTTCATTATTAGATATGATTAATATGTCCTTATTAACAGGTTATGTACCACAGTCATTTAAAGTAGCTGTGATTAAACCTATTCTGAAAAAACCCACCCTCGATCCTGAGGTCTTGGCTAACTATAGACCAATATCTAATCTTCCCTTCCTCTCCAAAATCCTTGAGAAGGTAGTTGCTAATCAGTTATATGATTTCCTACATAGCAATAGTGTATTTGAGGACTTTCAGTCAGGATTTAGAAAGCATCATAGCACAGAGACGGCACTGGTGAAAATTACTAACGACCTTCTAATTGCTTCAGACAAAGGACTTGTTTCCATACTTGTCTTACTAGATCTTAGTGCTGCCTTTGACACTATTGACCATACCATCCTGTTACAGAGACTGGAACACTTAGTTGGTATTACAGGAATCGCACTGAGCTGGTTTAAGTCCTATTTCTCTGATCGATCTCAATTTGTTAATGTTAATGACAAATCCTCCAAGTACGCTAAAGTTAACCATGGCGTTCCACAAGGCTCAGTGCTTGGACCAATTCTATTCTCCTTATATATGCTTCCTCTAGGTAATATTATTAGGAAACACTCAATAAACTTTCACTGTTATGCAGATGACACCCAATTATACTTATCAATCAAACCAGATGAAATCAGTCAATTAGCTAAACTTCAAGCATGTATTACAGATATAAAATCATGGATGACCTACAACTTTCTGATGCTAAACTCAAGCAAAACTGAGGTGATTGTGCTGGGTACTAAACACCTCCGATCCTCAATATCCAAAGATATAGCTACCTTGGATGGTATTGCCCTGGCCTCCAGCACTACTGTCAGAAATCTAGGAGTTATTTTTGACCAGGATATAGGCCTATCCTTTAATGCCCACTTAAAACAAACCTCAAGAACAGCCTTTTTTCATCTTCGTAACATTGCCAAAATAAGGAACATCCTGTCTCAGAATGATGCTGAAAAACTAGTCCATGCCTTCGTTACTTCCAGGCTGGACTATTGTAATTCCTTACTATCAGGATGCTCAAACAAGTCACTTAAGACTCTCCAGCTGATCCAGAATGCTGCAGCTCGTGTACTGACAAGAACTAAGAAAAGAGATCATATTACTCCCGTATTAGCTTCTCTGCATTGGCTCCCTGTAAAATCCAGGATTGAATTTAAAATCCTCCTCCTGACCTACAAAGCTCTAAATGGTCAAGCACCATCGTATCTCAAAGAGCTCATAGTACCTTACTGTCCCACTAGAGCACTGCGCTCCCAGAATGCTGAGTTACTTGTGGTTCCTAGAGTCTCTAAAAGTAGAATGGGAGCCAGAGCCTTCAGCTATCAGGCTCCTCTCCTGTGGAACCAGCTCCCAGTCTGGGTCCGGGAGGCAGATACTGTCACCACATTTAAGAGTAAACTTAAAACTCTCCTCTTTGATAAAGCTTATGGTTAGGGAGTGAGGAGTTGTAGTATCTGCCAAGCCCGGCCCACCTGCTTCTCTGTCCTAGAAATGCTTGTTACTAACCTAGCTCTGGGGAGCTTGCTCCCCGGAGTCTTTCTGTTTCTTTTTCACCCAGGATGAAATCCTGGGATTAGGATGGCACCAAAATCTTGGTTCCAGCTGTTGCCGTGGTTCTGCTGAGAAATACCCTGCTATGCCGTGCTGCTCCCTGCACTACTACACCCACTTTTTCTAAACACTGTTTATTTACTATACTGTGATGCACCCCAACGGCCAGCAGACACCTCCTACCAAGAGCCTGGGTCTGTCTGAGGTTTCTTCCTAAAAGGGAGTTTTTCCTTGCCACTGTTGCACTAGTGCTTGCTCTTGGGGGGACTTGTTGGGTTTTTTGTAAATTATAGTGTGGTCTAGACCTACTCTATCTGTAAAGTGTCTTGAGATAACTCCTGTTATGATTTGATACTATAAATAAAATTGAATTGAATTGAATTAATGTTATCGCGGTTTTGCGGGTACGGTAAACGTTTCTATGGAAACGGCGAGTTGAACCAATCAGAGGCGTCGCTGTTAAGCTTAGGACTGTGGGTAGTGTAGTTTTTCTCCATAAGATTGCGGCTAAAAACATGTTTTTCTAGTAACAAGGTTGATTTCATACAGACCTCTAGCTTCTACAGGAGCAGAAACTAAATGAGACATTTGAGGATGTCATCCTGGGCTTTTGGGAAACACTGATCCACATTTTTCTGACATATTGTAGACCAAACAACTAATCTATTAATCGAGAAAATATTCAACAGAATAATTGACTATGAAAATAATCCCAAATCCCTAATCATTATGTACAAGTGCATTGCATTGGAAGCCCTGGATATAAGCCTCCCTCTCTATCTCTTAAATATTTTTGTTCTCTCTGTTTTGCCATTTAGTAAACTTTATAGATTACAACCATATTATTGCTTCTTGAGTCTCTTTAACAAGAGCTTAGATTAATGTATGAATTGAATAGGGATTGTGTGACCTATGATGAGGAAACAACCAGTGATACCCTTGGTAGTACCATCAAATGATAGCCTACAGCGATGTCATCAGGATACACATACACCGGTAGGCAGTGGCCCACCTTAAAAGGTGACCACGTCGTGGTCCACCAGAATTTATAGTTTACCCACCTCTTTTTTTACCACTACACCTCTGATTCCAACATACCCCCACTCCGACATTGACGTCTAATTGTAAAAAAACTTCCACTGTTTTCAAACGTCCCACCCCTCCGACAATTTTAGTTTCCATTAGGGTTAGGGTCGGAATAGCAGCATGTCTGAATAGCAGCATGTCTGAATAGCAGCATGTCGGAGTGGCGGCATGTCGGAGTGGCGGCATGTAACCTTACCTGGGTACTTGTGTACAATCGCCACCTATGGGCAGCAACTATTAGCACCTTTTGGTTTACCAGAAGGACCAAAAGAGGGAGGCTGGCATCACTTTCCACATGTCAGTATAGATGAGACATTTTCTTTTTCATATTAAAAAACTACAAAAGGTCAGTGAAATACATAACTACCATTAGCTACTAAAGGACCAGCTGAATTCTAAGTCAAAGTTATTGCTGATTGCTAGCTCTTAACAGCATTGATCTGTTTGCTAAGCAGATCATTTAGACTTTACATAATGCTTTTACCATTTACATTTTAAACACTGCTACTGTGGTCAGATGAAAAATAAATTATCAGCAACAGCTATTGCATATGTTTCTATTACCTTTTGCCATATTTTGCTCCTCTGAATTAGAATGAGTGTATGAGAATATGTGTGGGCTCTTTGTGTTCTTTATTTTTTTAATTTTATCTCTTTAGCCAGTTTGTGTCTTACACCTTCGGAGTGAGATAACCTTTCTGAAGTGTTAGTCAGTGTCAGAGCAAGCATTATTTGTCATTAGCCTATTTTATAGGTCATTAGCCTATTTTATAGGCTAATGACACTTGAATGGGTTTACATGACAGACAGTTGAGTTTCTGTATACAAATAATAAATAATTTTGGTGGCTTGGTGCGGAGTTTTGAAATTCATGTGAAGTGCAGGCAGCCGAGAAGGAGTGATTGGATCGGATGTTGCTGATGTTAAAGTGCAGTCATTGTGTTTGTTTTGTTTGTTTCATAATGATACTTGAGTTCATGATTTTTTTCTATGTATTTTCAGGTTTACATGACAGACAGTTGAATTCCTGAATAAAAATAATAAATCATTTTTGAAATTCATGTTGCCCCCTTCCTCTCCGTTATAATCCCTACAGCTACTGCAGGCTTTGTCACTTAAACAGATGTTGTTTTGGGGCACATGTTTTAAATATTTAATATTTATTTTTTATATTTTTATTAGGGCTGTCAGTTTAACGCGTTATTAACGGCGTTAACGCAAACCCATTTTAATGCCGATCATTTTTTTAACGCACGTTTAACGCATAGAAAGAGCAACGGGATCTGTTAGTCCACTTCTTTAACTGTCTATGGCCACGCCATGTCCCGCCCTACGAAGCAGCTGATTGGTTTGGTTTAGGCATTTCACCACGAGTAGTTATGATAGTGGATTGGTTAGGGGATAGGACCTGAACAAATGGAGTTACGTTACCTTGGACGCCTGGCCAATAGTAGTGATTGAAGGGCGGGTCTTGTAATTTCGCAGACCGGAAACAAAACAGACACAAGCCGCGGCCGGTTTGAGCCATATACTGTCAATGGTTTGAGCCAAAGACAGTATGGTTTGAGCTTACTAGCCGCGTAGCTATTAGGCTCGTCACGGCGATTAGCTTCGGAGCGAGTAGTGACTCTACAGTCAGTGAGAGATACAAAGTGTCTCTGTTCTTTCTGACCATGGTGGGAAACCTGGAGCAGGAAAACCCTCTCCTTGATTTTACGTTGGTTATGAACGAGAACGAGAACCAGGAAATGAGTCACGGGAAACCAGTTGCCATGACGACGGCTATGCCGCTGACGACGCTATGAGCCCATAGACAGTAGGACCAGCCACGCTCGCCTCAGGCATGAGGCAGTACTACCTGCAATGGAAAATCGAGGTAACAGAGTTACATTATGTGACAGATTATTAGTTCCAAGTGTGAATGTTAGTGCGAAATTGAACATAACGTATATGACAATGTTGTTTTCAATAAAAAAAAACATTGTCACAAAGCAAGCCAATCTACTTTTCCATGCTGATAAGAGAATTAAAATGAGAAAATATAATGGGACAAAAAGAAATCAAGGGACATTTAGAATAGATAAAAATGTGCGATTAATTGTGATTAATCGCGAGTTAACTATGACATTAATGCGATTAAATATTTTAATTGCTTGACACCACTAGTATCTTTTGGTATGCATTTCAGAAAAAAATGGTTAGGATTCAGGTGTAATTGCAAATAGTGATTAATCATGATTAATCCACTGAAAATTCTGATTAATTTGATTAAAAATTGTAATCATTTGACAGCCCTAATTTTTATGTATGCACTATACACCAATGCAAATTCCTTGTAAGTGTTACTGTTACGAATGCGCTCAGCTAACTGGGTTTGTTAAACAACAAAACATGCTGCGAAAGGTGTCAGACGGTAAAACTAATCCCCAAACTTCAAACTTCTCAATGAATCTCCTTCATCATCTCACCAATAATCTCTGGAATCTCTGACACATGTGCATCTGGCTTCAGTCTTGCAAACACACGCTCCCTCATGTCACATGTCAGTATTTCCCTATCATCTTACTACACAACTGATATCATATCAATGAAACGGCTACTCGAAAAACGAGGTCGTAACAGTTACTTACTTGTTTCTTGCAATACAAGGACCCTGAAACAGAAACAGCTTAATTGAATTCTGCCATTCATATTTTTTCCTACGCAATGTCAAAATGTGTGCTGTGCAAAGGGCAAAAGCCAAACCAATCATTTTGCAGTCTTATTCGATCACAACCCTGTTTATACAGCTAACAGCCAAATGTGAAGAAAATTGGCAATCTCCCTAGTACACAACACACACATACGCACGCACGCATGCACGCACGCACGCACGCACACACGCACGCACGCACGCACACACACACACACACTCACAGTGGATGGTGAGAAAATTCATTTCAGACAGAGTAAAATAAAACAGGATCAGATCCGTGATGCTCAGCATCTGCAGGCAATATTAAAGACAGGGTGGAACAATTACCTCTTTAACTTAAACCTTCTGTCTCTCTCTCTCTCTATCACACAGACACACACACACACACACACACACACACACACAAATCAATAACACATGGACAGATGACCTTAGCTAACTGAATTTCGAGACAAGGTTGCCTTTATTATCTTTAATTATCTTCTCATTTGTTTTTTCAGAACATAGATTTGTAACCAAAAAGCATCAATTAATTATGCTTTTATTTAATCAGGGACGTCTGAGAACAACACTTTATTGCAGTAAATGCCCTGTTCTTGTTCACAGTTCTACAGAACACTCCTCTGGCACATCAGTGGTTGTAATGAAATATGTACTGGGACATTTTTTAAAGCCCATTTACTTCTTTCTACACCATTCTACCCCCATTTTCTACAACAGTGATTCCCAACCAGGGGTACTTCTGCAGTTGCCTGGGGATACGTGCAAAGATTAGAGAGTAGCTGAACTTATTTAAAAAAATATAATGATTTGATTTAAAGAAAATATCAGCTGCAACACCTGAACACTACATGTTGCAGTTATATAAGAGTGTGTGAAAACTAGTTAGCAAGCGACTGGTAGTCAAAAGTAATGATAGACACACACACACACACACACACACACACACACACACACACACACACACACACACACACACACACACATATAATTCTTTTTAATTAGCAGGGACACAGCCTCACATTGCTAGACCTTACTCCACATCGCTGTGCTACACCACGGATACATTCTGGGATAGGAGGAAAATTTCCATTTCTTTAAACCAATCACAATCGTTTTGGGCGCCGTTAATTTCCAGACAGCAGTAAGGAACTTGTTTTGGCGGAACATTTGCACAATACAGTATAACGTGAGTTATTTAAATTAGCTGGATACATGGTTAAATGTTATTAGCTCTTACCAGTGTATCTCCGTGTGTAGGCCTACTTCGTCCACAGCAATTGCACAAATCAGTTCCAAAACGTCCCAGTTAGAGGAAATGCTGTAAAAATATTCTTTGTAAATCTTTACAATCATTCCCCGAAAGAACCAAGCAGGCCTGTGTTGTTGCACCATCCACATTTTCTTAAAAATTTTACATTTTTAGCATGTAGCTTGCTAGCTTGAAGTTGGTTGTTGTTTCCTGAAGCGAACAGAGTTTGAGAGCAGCAACACACAGAGAGCGAAAGGTGATTATTATAAATGCTTGATAGGAGCAATTGTCCTTACGTTGATGCAGACTACCTATACTGCATATGCACCAATATCATCCCTGCCACTTCACATTGTACAGTGTACATTTGCATGCAGGTTTAATCATATATCTCTTATTCTTGTGATGCTACTCTACACTCAATGTATTTCCAATTTCTTTCAGCGAGGCGGCTGTGGCTCAGGTGGTGGAGTGGTCGTCTACCAATCGGAAGGTCGGTCGTTCAAACCCTGGCTACATGTCGAAGTGTCCTTTGGGAAAAAAATGAATGCTGCATTGGATTATGAATGTTTATCTGAAGAGCAGGTTGTATGGCAGCCTCAGCCACCAGTGCATGGATGTGTGTGTGAATGGTAAATAGTTCCTGTAGTGTGTAAAGCGCTTTGAGTAGTTGTTACAATTAGAAAAGTAAATACAGTCCATTTCAAGGTCACTAACTATTCTGCTTCTTATGTATATATATATATATACACCCTTCCAGGCTTTTTTTGAATATCAACAAAGTATATCATAGTTTTTTGTTGTTCTGCTAGTTCCAAGACTTTTTTATCATCGTCACAATATCAACTTGTGCAATATACACATCGCAAAAGGCTGCGACATATCGCAATAGACACTCCCGATTTTTTGTTAGTTGAAAGAAAATATCAGTAGAAAACTGCACATAAAAATGTTACTGTCATTCTTATTTTAGGTGGAACCTTTTAATTTAACGTTCAATTTGTGCAATAGTAGAATGTTGGAAATTATTTCCTTTCATTAGTTTTAAACTCAACAAGCAACATGTTGTATTTAGCAGAGCATGAAAGCAGTAGAAATGCAGAACTTAGTACACAAGTAATAACGTTATTGCATATCGCATATTTTCCTCATATCGTGCAGCCCTATTGCCTACCATTGTATCCTATTTGGAAAAGTGAGATGGTCCTCTCTATAAAAGACAAAGAAGTTGCACAGTACATCATCAGCCTCATTAGCTCCGCTCCATTATAACGTCTAAATACAGTAATTACAATGCCAGGTCGCAGGACATTTTGAAGCTGTACCACACGTCACACTGATTCAGTAGGAGGACAATAGGGTGATAAAGTGAGCAGCAGCAGCAAACGGCACTGACTTGAGCATATAGGATCAGCATTGGTTTAATTCAGATATTTTTCATAATTTCAGCAGTAATAGTGAGAAGTGTCAGGTTACAAATGCCAGCTGTATGAATATGAATATGATTGGATGTAATCAAGGCCAAGCAACTTAAGAATGAGCCACTGATGGAGAAGAATATATATAAGGCAGCTGATGCTTATCAATCAGGCATATTATCATAATGTGTGCATTGCTGAATGGATGTAAGAATTTGGGATTTGGTTTATTAGGGGGCTTTCACATCTGCCTCATTTAGTTTGGTTGAATCGCACTAGAGTTTGTTTCCCCCCTTGGTGTGGTTAGTTTGGGAAGGTGTGAATGCAGCATTACACTCAGATGCTCACCAAAAGCGGACCAAACAAGCCTACCCAAAGCATCCTTGAAGTACACTTTCAAACTAACTCTGGAGCGGTTTGTTTGTTTGTTGACATAGTCAGCTGTGCTGTGCATTATGGGATAAGGACAAGTCTGCATTTTAGCAACACAGCCCCATGGCAACTAGCGAACAAAGTTGGAGTTGTGAGGAGGTGCGGAGCCTCATAGAAATTTGGACTGTAAATATTAATGGACAGAGCATGTGTGACGTCACCCATTGGTTTGTGGAGATCTGCTATGAGTCGTTGAGTTTGCCGTTACGGAAGCAGCCATCGTGACGATTTTAGACGAGAGGGAGGAGTGAGGGAGGATCCACGTTACGTTACACATTTTCACTGGCAATCACATCATAGCCACGCCCTAAAACTCCCCCTGCTTTATTGCCGATTTCTGTTTTGTTTTTTTGGATTTAGGGGCAAAAACTGCAGGATAAACATTAAACCCAGTTATCTGCCTCTGCATCCCACCTCTGTCTGTGTCTCTGCCTCTGTCTCTCTGTGCAGGACAAATGGATGGCAGGATGAGCGCTGATGGGTCGGCCTTGATTTCCCAACCGACCCAGACAGTCGATGTCCTGCAGAAGAAAGACTGTGGATCCTGAAACTAAACCGAGAGCTGGAGGGTAGTGTGGAAGGTCTATAATGAGGAGACACACACACCGTCACAGACACACACACACAGACACACACACACACACACACACACACACACACACACACACACACACACACACACACACACACACACACACACACACACACACACACACACACTTCCTTTGAAACAGTGGTCATCTGAACCTTAGGCTTTTGTCTTTTTTCCCCTTCATCTCTGGATTTTTTTGTTTCTTTTTAGCTGCAGAAAATTAGTGGTCATGCATACTTTTGTTGCATGAATCATGCAAATGAACCACTGAAACATTACACAGATGTGTATGGAGCTAGAAGATTCTCAATAATGATAAATGCACACACTACATTCACATATGCACACACAGGATTCATACATGCACACACATGATTCATAAATACACACACAGGATACACAAATACGCAGAAAATTCACAAACACACACACAAAATTTTAAAAGCACAGAAGATTCACAAATGCACATACAATTCACAAATGCACACAAGATTCACAAATGCAAACAACATTTACAAATGCACACAAGATTCAGAAATGGACAGGACAAGATTCAGAAATGTATTTCTGATGCACACACAAATATTCCCTGATTTACAAACTTCTTGCGGTCCGTGAACTTCCCTGCATTCACAAATGCATTTTTTTAAACAGGGAATGATCTGCAACCAATCAGATATCTCCCTTGTTTTAGCCAATCACAAGAACGCACCCCACGTGAGGGATTGTTTACTTATAAGCCAATCACATGAACACGATCACACAGACGCACCACCGTAGCGGAAAGGGCAGAGCTAATAAAAAGTGAAAAACTTTGGATAATGGCGGCCCTATACGCGACAGCGAAACCCACGGAATATTACAAATGTAAGTTGAATATAAGTCTTTTTGCTATACTTGTATAACATAAGCCACCTGTTTATGTATGTTTGGTTAATTTTGCATTCGGTGATGATTTTTGTACAGCGATTTATAACGTTTATTTGTACCGAAATTTGACATGCTATCAGCTTTAGCCAGTCCCTCCAGAAAAACGCGATTATGCGATCGCAGAATTCAATGCATAATCAGCCAATGTCCGCATATTCATGCGGGGGCCGCATTTTTTCAAATACGCCGCACTTTCGCCGCATAAATTGCCGATTTCCGCGCAAAATGTGCGGGGCTTGCATGATTTCACAATCCCCGCATTTTTGTTGCAAAAAAGTCATATATATCTAGGTTTGGGTACCGAAACTCGGTGCCAATAGGCCCCCGGATCCGACGTATACGGTAACGGTAGTAACGAGACCGAAGATTTCGGTGCCTTGTTTTGGTGCCTGACTTTACACTACAATCGACAGCAGGTAACGTTAGCCTACCTTTAGCTAGCAGCGTGATTAAACACGGTTAACATGCTGACAGGTGACGTTAACCAGTGTAAAGTGTGACTGTATATCAACAGTCTGCTCTGCAGCGCAGCAGCTGCCGACGTCGGAGAAACACAGACGGTGCATTCACTGACACTGGTAACATACAGCCTCGCGGTGCATTCGTAGTTATTGTAAAATAGGCCTATCCTTTTCCCATCTGGTTGCTGTTTTTGTCGTCCAACAGCAATTTAGGCCTACTGGTGAAATAAGTTATTGTTTATTATAAGTTATAGTTATTACATTACTATTAAATCATTTAATTTTGACCATATGGCCTTAGTAATAAACAATGTGTTAATCTTAAATGTCACCGACTGTTGTTTAGTAGGCCTATCCTTCTTGTTTCTTCTTTTTTAAAAACTTTCTTAAAAAGTATCGGTTCAGGCACCGTTTAAAAAATACCAATTTAGCACCAGTATCAGAAAAAAAACCAAATACCCAACCCTACATATATCTCAGCAGAAAGTTAAAAAAAATGTTGCGTTTACTTCACACAAGAGCAGCCATTTTCCCCTGTTGCCATGAGAACATTATGAAGTGACGTAATTTCACCTACTGAGAACACGGTGTTGGGGGAATCACTTTTTTTCTCTTTTTCATCAAACCGCAGTTTTTGCAAGTTCCCGCAAGTTCCCGCAATTTTTGCAAGTTCCCGCAATTTCATCGCATAAAATGGCATAAATATCCCGCATATTCCATCGCATTTTTTAAGAAAACGTGCCGCATAATCAAGGATTTTTGCCCGCAACAATCACAAAAAAACTCCACGTTTTTCTGGAGGGACTGTTTAGCTAACCTTAGCTAGCTAACAGCGGCACAGTTTAACCAAAGAGTATAGAAGTTACCGGTACTCTTTGGTTTAACCACTGGCTAATAAGTGATAACCTAGCTAACGTTACATGTGTTGTGGTATACTGTTGTTTATTGTAGACGATTTTAGCGTTAGATGTGTGATCTTGTAAATATATATTAAGCTGCGAGTGTTAGCAGTGATGTTACAGTACGTTAATGTATGCTATGTTATAACGTATTAACAGCGCTGTTTCTGTCCTGATCTGACTTATATAATCGTTAGGGACACGGACGTGGCAGCCGTCAACGCTGCCAACTTGAGGGAAGTCCTCCTCTGCTGGAAGGCGAACGGCCTGGGGGAGGAAAGAGAGGATTTCCCTGCTGGTCTTGTGGACAGCACGGTGCACAGTGGCCCGGGGCATAGCAAAGGCTCTGGCTAAACCACGATAAGAGGTACCGCTGGCTAGCCAAAAGAGGAAGACAAGGGCCTCGATGACGGGTCCCCAGCCATGGCACACGCCGTGCCGAGGATGTACCGTTACAGGATCCCCTGGATAGTCTGAAGTCCACCCTCATATCACTTTCCCCATCAAAGTACAGGGACAGCAATGGCACCATCTTTTAAAATAAAATGTAATTGAATGTATTTAATGTAGGGCTGTCAGTTTAACGCGTTATTAACGGCGTTAACGCAAACCCATTTTAATGCCGATAATTTTTTGAACGCACGAGTAACGCATAGAGAGAGCAACGGGATCTGTTAGTCCACTTCTTTAACTGTCTATGGCCACGCCATGTCCCGCCCTACGAAGCAGCTGATTGGTTTGGTTTAGGCATTTCACCGCGAGTGGTGAGGATAGTGGATTGGTCAGGGGATAGGACCTGAACAAATGGAGTTACGTTACCTTCAACGCCTGGCCAATAGTAGTGATTTAAGGGCGGGTCTTGTAATTTCGCAGACCGCAAACAAAACAGACACAAGCCTCGGCCGGTTTTAGCTTGCTAGCCGCGTAGCTTGTAGGCTCGTGACGGCGATTATCTTCAGAGCGAGCGAGTAGTGACTCTACAGTCAGTGAGAGAAACAAAGTGTCTCCTCTGTTCTTTCTGACCACGGTGGGAAACCTGGAGCAGGAAAACCCTCTCCTTGATTTTACGTTGGTTATGAAAGAGAACGAGAACCAGGAAATGAGTCACGGGAAACCAGTTGCTATGAGCCCATAGACAGTAGGACCAGCCACGCTCGCCTCAGGCATGAGGCGGTACTACCTGTAGTACTATCTGCAGGACTATCTGCAGTACTATCTGCAATGGAAAATCGAGGTAACAGCGTTACATTATGTGACAGATTATTAGTTCCAAGTGTGAATGTTAGTGTGAAATTGAACATAACGTATATGACAATGTTGTTTTCAATAAAAAAACAGTCCCAAAGCAAGCCAATCTACTTTTCCATGCTGATAAGAGAATTAAAATGAGAAAATATAATGGGACAAAAAGAAATCAAGGGACATTTAGAATAGATAAAAATGTGCGATTAATTGCGATTAATAGCGAGTTAACTATGACATTAATGCGATTAAATATTTTAATCGCTTGACAGCACTAGTATCTTTTGGTATGCATTTCAGAAAAAAAATGGTTAGGATTCAGGTGTAATTGCAAATAGTGATTAATCATGATTAATCCACTGAAAATTCTGATTAATTTGATTAAAAATTTTAATCATTTGACAGCCCTAATTTAATGGTATGTGTTATCTTTAGCGTTGCATGACTGTAGCAAGCATACATGAAAGAATAATAATCACGTCATTGAGGGACGTGCTGACGTTGACGGTAAGCGTATTGCCTCATTTCCGGTGTTTCCGTGTTGTGCTATGGTCGCTTGTTTGCTGCTCAAACAAAACTTAGCTCCTCAACTCTGCTTTATTGTCTAATTTAGCAGCTATTTGCCTGGATTACATTAACTTAAAACAAACCATGCTTGCTTAGAGCCCGCATCAACGGGGCATAAGCATAGCTAAGCTCAATTTGTTTAATTTAGCGGTTATTTGTCTGGATTGCACTTAAACTAGCTAACTAACTAGGCCTAGCTACACTTGCTTGCTTAGAGCCCGCATAAACGGGGCATAAGCAAGCATCTGTTTAATTTAGCGGCTATTTGCCTGGATTACATTAATTTAAAACAAACCTTGCTTGCTTAGAGCCCGCATCAACGGGGCATAAGCATAGCTAAGCTCAATTTGTTTAATTTAGCGGTTATTTGTCTGGATTGCACTTAAACTAGCTAACTAACTAGGCCTAGCTACACTTGCTTGCTTAGAGCCCGCATAAACGGGGCATAAGCAAGCATCTGTTTAATTTAGCGGCTATTTGCCTGGATTACATTCATTTAAAACAAACCTTGCTTGCTTAGAGCCCGCATCAACGGGGCATAAGCATTTGTTTAACTTAGCGGTTATTTGCCTGGATTGCATTTAAACTGGCTAGGCCTACACTTGCTTGCTTAGAGCCCGCATCAACGGGGCATAAGCATAGCGTCTGTTTAATTTAACGGCTATTTGCCTCGAATTGCATTTAAACTACACCAGTTACACTCAAGCACGTAGCTGTAGCTATCTTCCCTTACAACGACTGCCTCGCTGATCTCACGATTAAAACGCTGTTAGCTACTTTAGCTCAGCCATTAGCAATGGCCAATTCCTCTCCATCTCCTGCTCTCTCTTGCTCTGTGTGCCAAATGTTCAGCTATTCATCTGCCTCCTTCAGTGATAATGACACTTGTAATAAATGTAGTTTATTTGCTGTTCTGGAGGCAAGGCTTAGTGAGTTTGAAGCACGGCTCCACACTATGGAATCAAAGTCGTATGCTTCCGTAGCTAGCCATCTTAGCGTAGCTGGTGCGGGCCAACATGTAGCTTCTGCTAGCAGTCCCCCGGCAGACCCCAAGCAGTCGGGCGGGTGGGTGACTGTCCGAAGGAAGCATAGCAGTAACTGTAATCCGGGGGGTGCACATAGCGGTGGTCACTCCAAATCGGGGCATCCTCAACTTTCTAACCGGTTCTCCCCACTCATTGATACAACCGCTGAGAAGCCAATTCTGGTTATTGGGAGTTCTATACTGAGAAACGTTAGGATGACGGCTCCAGAGGCCGCGGTCGTGTGCGTCCCTGGGGCCAGAGCGGGCGATATAGAATCTAATCTAAAGCTGCTGGCTAAAAATAAAAATAACAGTAAATACAGTAAGATCATACTCCACGTAGGTGGCAATGATACCCGATTATGTAAATCGGAGATCACTAAAATTAATGTTGAGTCACTTTGTGCATATGCAAAGACTATGTCGGACTCAGTAGTCTTCTCTGGACCCCTGCCAAACCTGATCAGCGATGAAAAATACCGCTGGTTGAAGGAATGGTGCCCAGCTAATGATGTGGGCTACGTAGATAACTGGGGGGCGTTCTGGGGAAAGCCTGGTCTTATTAAGAGGGACGGCATTCATCCCACTTGGGATGGAGCCGCTCTCATATCTAAAAATCTGACCGAGTTTATTATCGGCCATAAACCATGACAACCCAAGTTAGATATCAGTAATCAGAGGTGCAGTGCAATGCGCTCCTCTGTGCCTCCGTTAGAGCAGCCGCCCTCTCATAGTCTAATAACCACGGTGTCTGTCCCCCGACTTAGATCGGTTAAATCAAAGGTTAACAAAAGAGGAGCTATACTTAACAACCTAATTGGAATTAAAACAACATCTGCAATGATGGAACAGAATAGGAAAATCAGATGTGGACTATTAAATATTAGATCTTTGTCTTCTAAAGCAGTATTAATAAATGAATTGATATCAGATAATCAAATTGATCTATTCTGTCTTACCGAAACCTGGCTGTGCAATGAAGAATATGTTAGTTTAAATGAAGCCACTCCTCCCAGTCTTAATAATACTCAAATTCCTAGAGGCTCAGGCCGAGGAGGGGGAGTTGCAGCCATATTTGATTCAAGCCTTTTAATTAATCCTAAACCTAAACTAAATTATAACTCGTTCGAAAGCCTAGTTCTTAATCTTCAACATCCAACATGGAAAACTGTACAGCCAATTATATTTGTTGTTGTTTACCGAGCTCCAGGTCCGTATTCAGAATTTTTATCTGAATTCTCAGAGTTTTTATCATGTTTAGTCCTAAAATCAGACAAAGTACTTATTGTAGGTGACTTTAATATTCACATGGACGTTGACAACGACAGCCTTAGTATTGCTTTCAACTCACTATTAGATTCAATTGGTTTCAGTCAGAGTGTGCATAAGGCCACTCACTGTTTTAACCACACCCTCGACCTTATGCTGGCATACGGCATCGAAATTGAAGATTTAATAGTATTTCCGCAGAATCGTTTATTATCAGACCATTTTTTAATAACTTTCGAATTCTTACTACCCGACTATATGAAATCAGACAAAAGCTTCTACACTAGATGCCTATCTGACAGTGCTATAGCTAAATTTAAGGAAGATATTCCAACAGCATTTAACTCAATGTCTTGCTTTAATATAACAGAGGACCTTTTTGTTAACTTCAGTCCTTCTCAAATTGATAATTTTGTAGACAGTGCTACGGCCTGCCTACGGACGACTTTAGACTCTGTTGCTCCTCTCAAAAGAAGACGAGGAAGCAAAGGAAACTAGCACCTTGGTATAACTCCCAAACTCGCAAACTAAAACAAATATCGCGAAAACTGGAAAGTAAATGGCGTTCCACCAAACTGGAAGAATCTCGTTTAGATTGGCAAGACAGTCTGAAAACCTATAGGAAGGCCCTCAGAAATGCCAGATCAGACTATTACTCATCAATAATAGAAGAAAATAAGAACAACCCAAGGTTTCTTTTCAGCACTGTAGCCAGGCTGACAGACAGTCACAGCTCTACTGAGCCATCTATTCCTATAGCTCTGAGTAGTGACGACTTCATGAGCTTCTTTGATGATAAAATTATAACAATTAGAGATAAAATTAATCACCTCTTGCCCTCAACTTCTAACAGTTCACCTTCAAATGCAGGACTGCTAGAAGGAACAACAAGACCTGACATATACCCTATAATATAATATATATATGCTATATATAATATAATAATATGCTTTTACCCTATAAACCTTCAACAATTAATGTTAAAGGTCTCTTCAGCTAAGCCACACGTGTCAAACTCGAGGCCCGAGGGCCAAATCCGGCCCCTCGCAGGTTTTGATCCGGCCCGCATTTCAATTTAGGTTCACAATAAATTTAGGCCCACCTAGTTTTTGACGCTTTTTGGGCAGTTTATGCGCTTTTTTTCAATTCTTTAGGCACTTTGTTTTAACGTTTTTGACACTTTACTTAACGTTTTGCCACTTTTTCTGAAGTTTTTGGCGCTTTTTACGATGTTTTTGTCACTTGCTGATGTTTTTGTCACTTTTTCAGACAATTTTGACGCTTTTTTTAATCTTTTTTCCAACTTTTTTTGGTGCTTTTTTTTCCAACTTATTTGTAATTTTTTGCCGAACTTTTTTGGGGGGCTTTATGAGGCCCAAAATGTAAGTGAGAAGACTACAGTATGTGAGACGTGCAATAATACAGTCAAAAAAATATTTGACTTTTTCTCTTAATTAAAAGCATGTCAATAATCTCTACATGTCTGGCCCTTGATGTGATTGTTATTTTCCAGTGTGGCCCTCTGGGAAACTGAGTTTGACACCGCTGAGCTAAGCCATCTACCTGTCTCTTAGACCCCATCCCAACAAGGCTACTTAAAGAAGCGCTACCACTGGTTAACATTGCATTATTAGATATGATTAATATGTCCTTATTAACAGGTTATGTACCACAGTCATTTAAAGTAGCTGTGATTAAACCTATTCTGAAAAAAAACACCCTCGATCCTGAGGTCTTAGCCAACTATAGACCTATATCTAATCTTCCCTTCCTCTCCAAAATCCTTGAGAAGGTAGTTGCTAATCAGTTATGTGATTTCCTACATAGCAATAGTTTATTTGAGGACTTTCAGTCAGGATTTAGAAAGTATCATAGCACAGAGACGGCACTGGTGAAAATTACTAACAACCTTCTAACTGCTTCAGACAAAGGACTTGTCTCCATACTTGTCTTACTAGATCTTAGTGCTGCCTTTGACACTATTGACCATACCATCCTGTTACAGAGACTGGAACACTTAGTTGGTATTAAAGGAATCGCACTGAGCTGGTTTAAGTCCTATTTCTCTGATCGATCTCAATTTGTTAATGTTAATGACAAATCCTCCAAGTACGCTAAAGTTAACCATGGCGTTCCACAAGGCTCAGTGCTTGGACCAATTCTATTCTCCTTATATATGCTTCCTCTAGGTAATATTATTAGGAAACACTCAATTAACTTTCACTGTTATGCAGATGACACCCAATTATACTTATCAATCAAACCAGATGAAATCAGTCAATTAGCTAAACTTCAAGCATGTATCAAAGATATAAAAGCATGGATGACCTACAACTTTCTGATGCTAAACTCAAGCAAAACTGAGGTGATTGTGCCTCAATATCCAAAGATATAGCTACCTTGGATGGTATTGCCCTGGCCTCCAGCACTACTGTCAGAAATCTAGGAGTTAATTTTTGACCAGGATATATCCTTTAATGCCCACTTAAAACAAACCTCAAGAACAGCCTTTTTTCATCTTTGTAACATTGCCAAAATAAGGAACATCCTGTCTCAGAATGATGCTGAAAAACTAGTCCATGCATTCGTTTCTTCCAGGCTGGACTATTGTAATTTCTTACTATCAGGAAGCTCAAACAAGTCACTTAAGACTCTCCAGCTGATCCAGAACGCTGCAGCTCGTGTACTGACAAGAACTAAGAAAAGAGATCATATTACTCCCGTATTAGCTTCTCTGCATTGGCTCCCTGTAAAATCCAGGATTGAATTTAAAATCCTCCTCCTGACCTACAAAGCTCTAAATGGTCAAGCACCATCATATCTTGAAGAGCTCATAGTACCTTACTGTCCCACTAGAGCACTGCGCTCCCAGAATGCCGAGTTACTTGTGGTTCCTAGAGTCTCTAAAAGTAGAATGGGAGCCAGAGCCTTTAGCTATCAGGCTCCACTCCTGTGGAACCAGCTCCCAGTCTGGGTCCGGGAGGCAGATACTGTCACCACATTTAAGAGTAAACTTAAGACTCTCCTCTTTGATAAAGCTTATAGTTAGGGAGTGAGGAGTTGCAGCATCTGCCTAGCCCGGCCCACCTGCTTCTCTGTCCTAGAAATGCTTGTTACTAACCTAGCTCTGGGGAGCTTGCTCCCCGGAGTCTTTCTGTTTCTTTTTAAGGATGAAATCCTGGGATTAGGATGGCACCAAAATCATGGTTCCAGCTGTTGCCGTGGTTCTGCTGAGAAATACCCTGCTATGCCGTGCTGCTCCCTGCACTACTACACCCACTTTTTCTAGCCACTGTTTATTTACTATACTGTGATGCACCCCAACAACACGTCAGACACCTCCTACCAAGAGCCTGGGTCTGTCCGAGGTTTCTTCCTAAAAGGGAGTTTTTCCTTGCCACTGTTGCACTAATGCTTGCTCTTGGGGGGATTTGTTGTTTTTTTTGTAAATTATAGAGTGTGGTCTAGACCTACTCTATCTGTAAAGTGTCTTGAGATAACTCCTGTTATGATTTGATACTATAAATAAAATTGAATTGAATTGAAATGAATAGAACAATATAATCTATTTAAATGTCTATTGGGTTGCCTCTGCTTTCAGTCTTGTATTGTCACTGTAATTAAAAGCTATTGCAATAAGCACCCTTATATAAACATATACTATGACTAAAGAAAAAGAATCGCTGGTGCAGCACTTATTTCATAGTGTTTTTTATTTTTTAAGGTGCATAACAATGACTAACGTTTCGATGTAAAGTTACATCTTCATCAGAGTCCTTGACTGTGCTGCACCAGCGATTCTTTTTCTCTGAACTGTTTAGTCCTGCCCTGGTTGCACCGGATTGTTGTGGATTACAGAAGCGCAACTTTTTTTCACATATAATATGACTATTTTCTATGTTAACGTAATATGTCAGTTGGACGCCATGTTTTGGTTATTTATTTTTTTTACAATGAATTAAGAGCAAAAGTAGGAATATCATCATACCGGTATGTTAACGGTTGAGTAAAACAGAGGGCAAATACAAGCAACAATAAAAACAATCACATTTATTTTGATGAACAAAGCAGAAATGTATTTTTCGCGAGTGCTCTGCGCTGGGTACAATTCACAATTTCACAGGAGGACTGAGATGTGAACGTCACTTCTGGTAAGTAGATAAGACAGTGCGCGATTTGAGACAACACTTCCCCGTCAAATTTGCACTATGCAAGTAAGTACGTAGTGTACGAAGTGCACTTCCCTGAGTGCACTAAGGAAAGTTCGCGATTTGAGACCAAGCCCCCAGGAGGAGCGCCAAGTCTATATGCCACCATGGGCTTAGCGGATAGGGGTGGTACTGCACTCCATGGCCCAGAAAGACTTCACATAGACTTTACATGGCGAAAGAAACTTCTATATTTCAGCGAATAATTTGTTTCAGGGTATATAAACTTACCAGTCCGAACACTTAAAGGTTCCTTGTTTAAAATGTCATGTTTTTAACATTTTTAACAGTCAGTAGTAGCGAATACAGAAATATTAAATTTGAAATGATGAACGCGCATAATGGACGCGAGCAGACCCGCGGGACTGCGCCGCCCACTCACATGACTGTTCTCCCAAGGTCATGTAGCTATCTGTAATAAATAATAGCGCTAGCTGATGGTTGTAATTCACCATGTGTTATATGAATATGTCCATGGTATTATTTTATGAAGTTATGATATATCCGAGGGATGTGTGTATGCTGTAAAGCCTGTTACATGGATGTAACGTCATTAGCGTTTCCCAAACTGCCGGGGCTATCGGCTAGCTAGCTAGTTGCTAACATCAGGGTAGCTAGCTATATGCCTACACAACGTTACTACAGACATAGCTAGTGATTACATTGCCTTGGTTCTCTCTTATGATACATCCGAGGGCTGTATGCGGTAAAGCTGGTAACGTGGATGAAGGATGAAACCATGGATGAGCTTTGTTCACTAAACTGCAGGCTAACTGCTAGCGCTAGTTAGTAGCTAGCTAGCTAGCTAGTAGCACGACATAATTATTAAATCTCCTTGGTTGTCTAGCTAAATACATCTGTCACTGCACAATGTGAGTCTCAACAGGATCTGAGTCACGTTGAGTTGCGCATGCTCAGATCTAAACAATTTACGGCATAACGACAATAACGGAAGATGGGAACAGCAATAATAGAAAATACGTATTAGTTATCAAATGCTATCTATGATTGTTTGATTGCTAACGTTAGCTCATAACACCATTCAAGTAACAGCTGTTGTTGTGTTTGATTGCCAACTTGTAGCCAGCAGTGAACCAACTTGGTCATGTAGCTCCATTTTTACTGACTTTTTTATTTTGTATTAACTGACGTGAGGCATCATGCCGTGAACATGTGATGCGTTACGCTAAATAATACATTACTGCCATTTCCATCTTCCATATCTTCTATTATTGCTGTTCCCATCTTCCGTTATTGTCATTATGCCGTAAATTGTTTAAATCTGAGCATGCGCAACTCAACGCGACTCAGATCGTGTTGAGACTCACATCATGCAGTGACAACATCTATCGTTTATTTAGCTAAGCATGTAAACGATCGGGAACAACGAAAACACAATGTTTAACGTTAGTGAATGTTTTAGACAATAAAAACAGCGAGTTCATGAGTTCGCCACTTGTAAGAGACACGAGAGAGAAGCTCATGAATCTAATACATCCATGGTCTTAATGCGCTTTTGAGCACTCTCATTGGAAGGTACGGGGCTTCCCGCCGAACACTGTATCCAGTTCTCTTAATACATCCATGTTTGAGACACCTACAGAGACATCATAGCTTCAGCGAGACGTCATCCATGAAGTGTTTAGTCTTTGTAATTACTTATTTTCACGGTCTTATACTTCAACAGTTTAACAGTAAACTGAAACTTTCTTCGGTTGAAAAAATATCTTTTAAATTGACGAACATCATGTTTGTAATCCATGGCTCAATTCAAATGGGATCAAAAAATAATTATCTTCATTGACCCTCGTTCATATTTTTTTCGAAAGAGGTCCCATTAGCCAGAAGTAGAAGGGCGTGACTTCGGCGAACGCATTCATGTGATTGGCTTATAAGTAAACAATCCCCCACGTGGGGTGCGTTCTTGTGATTGGCTAAAACAAAGGAGATACCTGATTGGTTGCAGATCATGTTTAAAAAAATGCATTCATGAATCGCGTCACGTCAGAGGAGTCTCAAAATTCACACACAAATGCAGGGAAGTTCACGGACCGCAAGAAGTTTGTAAATCAGGGTATATTTGTGTGTGCATCAGAAATACATTTCTGAATCTTGTCCTGTGCATTTCTGAATCTTGTCCTGTGCATTTCTGAATCTTGTCCATCCATCCATCCATCGTCGTCCGCTTATCCGTGGTCGGGTCGCGGGGGGAGCAGCTCCAGCAGGGGACCCCAAACTTCCCTTTCCCAAGCCACATTAACCAGCTCTGACTGGGGGATCCCGAGGCGTTCCCAGGCCAGGTTGGAGATGTAATCCCTCCACCTAGTCCTGGGTCTTCCCCGAGGCCTCCTCCCAGCTGGACGTGCCTGGAACATCTCCCTAGGGAGGCGCCCAGGGGGCATCCTTACCAGATGCCCGAACCACCTCAACTGGCTCCTTTCGACGTGAAGGAGAAGCGACTCTACTCCGAGCTCCTCACGGATGACTGAGCTTCTCACCCTATCTCTAAGGGAGACGCCAGCCACCCTCCTGAGGAAACCCATTTCGGCCGCTTGTACCCTGGATCTCGTTCTTTCGGTCATGACCCAGCCTTCATGACCATAGGTGAGGGTAGGAACGAAAACTGACCGGTAGATCGAGAGCTTTGCCTTCTGGCTCAGCTCTCTTTTCGTCACAACGGTGCGATAAACTGAATGTAATACCGCCCCCGCTGCGCCGATTCTCCGACCAATCTCCCGCTCCATTGTCCCCTCACTCGCGAACAAGACCCCAAGGTACTTAAACTCCTTCACTTGGGGTAAGGACTCATTCCCTACCTGGAGAAGGCACTCCATCGGTTTCCTGCTGAGAACCATGGCCTCCGATTTAGAGGTGCTGATCCTCATCCCCGCCGCTTCACACTCGGCTGCAAACCGATCCAGTGAGTGCTGAAGGTCACAGGCCGATGATGCCATCAGGACCACATCATCTGCAAAGAGCAGCGATGAGATCCCCAGCCCACCGAACTGCAACCCCTCCCTACCACGACTACGCCTTGATATCCTGTCCATAAATACTACGAACAGGATTGGTGATAAAGCGCAGCCCTGGCGGAGGCCAACCCTCACCTGGAACGTGTCCGACTTACTGCCGAGAACCCGGACACAGCTCTCGCTTTGGTCATACAGAGATTGGATGGCCCTGAGAAGGGACCCCCTCACCCCATACTCCCGCAGCACCTCCCACAATGTCTCCCGGGGGACCCGGTCATATGCCTTCTCCAGATCCACAAAACACATGTAGACTGGATGGGCATACTCCCAGGCTCCCTCCAGGATTCTTGCTAGAGTAAAGAGCTGATCCGTTGTTCCACGACCAGGACGGAATCCGCATTGTTCCTCTTCAACCTGAGGTTCGACTATCGGCCGAACCCTCCTTTCCAGCACCTTGGAGTAGACTTCACCAGGGAGGCTGAGAAGTGTGATACCCCTGTAATTGGTACACACCCTCTGGTCCCCCTTTTTGAACAGGGGAACCACCACCCCGGTCTGCCACTCCTTTGGCACTGTCCCAGACTTCCACGCAATGTTGAGTAGGCGTGTCAACCAAGACAGCCCCTCCACACCCAGAGCTTTCAGCATTTCTAGACGGATCTCATCAACCGTCTGAATCTTGTGTGCATTTGTAAATGTTGTTTGTTTTTCTGAATCTTGTGTGCATTTGTGAATCTTCTGTGCTTTTTAAATTTTGTGTGTGTGTTTGTGAATTTTGTGCGCATTTGTTTATCCTGTGTGTGTATTTATGAGTCATGCGTGTGCATGTATGAATCCTGTGTGTGCATATGTGAATTGTGTGCATTTATCTTTATTGAGACTCTTCTAGCTCCATAGATGGGTTGCCTCCAAAGAATTGGAATACAGAGCTGTTGACTTTTACAGCAGCACAGAATAGTTTTGAATTAGTGTGTCTATGAATTCTAAAGGTCCGCTGGAACATGCGCTAACATTAGTTAATGTTAATGACAGTTATTGTAGCTAATGTTAGGCTCTACAGTGTGAAAAACTGTGGCAGTAAGAAACAGACTTACTTGCGGTTTGGGAGTTCCAGATGGAACTCATGAAAGCTGTTCCAGCTAACAGCAGGAAGATCACACAATTTTTAGCCCCCCTCAACCCCGATCATTTTTATACTGTCCCTACTCACTTTTTTACTGAACATATTCAGCGTAAGTACATTTAATAATGCCTATATTATGTTTCACACATTATTTCTGGCCTTAGCCATTGGGGGTAGAAGGGTACTTCATCCCTCACACATGCGCAGTCATTAAGATTTCTTTCGCGCCCTTGTGCCCTGCATGGGCCTCTCTTACATCCGCAGTTACTGTATATCATAGCTGCGAGACCAGTGATCTGCTCCCAATTTTTCTTCAGCGACAAGCAGTATGAAGACTTCAAAATACAGTGGTGTCTGCCTGTGTACCGGCTGACGGACTGGCTACATCCTGCCGTGGCCCCATCAATATCGGGCTGGCACTTACCCCACTGGCCGCCTGCCAGTTTTGCTCCTTCCTAGCGACGTATGAACTGACCCGGCGGGCAGTTTGGGCTGCAGGTGAAGGCGATGGCAGCCAGATGGATCGTCAGGATACCATCAGCAGTGACACCCAGATATCCCAGAATCGGTTCTCTTTGGCGGGCAAGAGTCCCCTGACTCAGATCCCTCTAGAGAAGGTTCTCTTACCGGCTGTCCCTCCTCCCCGCTGGGATAACAGGAGCTCGAAACAAAAGAGAATTACGGGATCCCACCACTGCAGCTTTTTCCGTTACTAGAGTGGTTATAGGTGCCCCGCAGCTGCCCTCTCCTCCACACACAACCAGAGAAACTGAGGGCACTAGCGGCCCGCTACGCCCCGTTAACCAGGGTCCACGGCGCCACGGAAACACGGTTCCCAGCAGTCCCAACACTGAGCATGGCCTGGCCTCTGTCCTGCTTTTTTCGGCCGACAGAAGCCCACAACGGCGTCTCCCCGGGACCAGGTCCATGCCCGCCTCACCTACCGCGCACACCAGTGTGAGCTGAATAGTATTGCTCTTCTGTCCTCTGCTGTCTCCGCCATGGCAGCTAAGCCTGTGGCTCTCCCCCCGGAGCTAGCGACATCTGGCTGTACATGTCACAGCTTAACATCTGTCTGCACATGTCACAGCGGAACATCTGACTGCACGTTACAGCTCCCAGCCATTAGAAGATGTGAGCTCTTGGATGGTCCCATAGCCCCTGGTGGGTTGGTTGCACCACGCCTTCAGACCGCCACTAGACTAGGTAGTGGAGAGACTGCAGAAACTCTCCTGGAGAGTCGTGCCTCGTTTTGGTAACGTTTGTTTTTGGTTGCGGAAACATTCCCTGAAGGTTAGTTTTTGGTTAGTCTGTGGTTAGTTAGCACGGCAAGTTTTGTGAACGTTTTGTAAACGTTAGTTTTTGGTTTGGTCGAACATTTCCCTGAACGTTCGCCTAACGTTGCAACCTTTAGATAACGTTCCCCTAATGTTGCAGGGTACTCCAGCCCAGTCTCATGGAATTTTGTGAATTAGTAACGTTATTTAATTTATTGATTCGTGGACAGGACACGATAATGTCGTTTTTTTTCGTGTGGTGATGACGAATTTTAAAGCAATGTATTTCAATGGGAAGCATATTTTGTGATCCCAGAACGATTACTGTGGAAGTAGTATAGGGCTTGGGCGCCGTGTTGCATTCTGGGACGTGGCGGCCATATTGACAGCATTGCGAATGTAAACATACACCAAGTCGAATGAGGGGAAGAAAGCAGAGTTTGGAGAAAAAAGGAAAACAAATATGTTAAAATCCAGAAAAGGATGTGGACTTTACCGGGCTACTTTAAATAGGGAAGCCAGGGATGTATGTGGACAAAATCGGCACTATTAAAGGTTTGGATCTCTATGAACTCCCCAACAAAGATTGGAGCACCGACAACCATTCACACATGTAATACTTTTAACTATGTGCTTCAAAAGTGTAGTTAGTAGCTGTCAACCCTCCGTTTTTTCCGGGTTTCTCACGTATTTGAGCTGTTTTCCCGCTGTCTTCCTGTTTTAGTATTTTCCTGTAAAATATCCCGTATTTGAATACTCTCATAACATTAACCTTAGCCCTTCCATCGGACCGGTCAGTCTCGGTACTGTTGTCCTGTTGCCCTTCCAGCGAAACAGATGTTTTCTAAGCAGTTTTGCTTACTTGAAAGCAACCTTAGCGTGATGTTGGCCTCTTTAAGATAACAGCGTGGTTGTTGTGAGAGCACCATTTCACGCCAATATGTAAGCAAAGTCACGTTAGATCTAGCTAGCTTCACATAGCTCGCTTAGTTAATTCAGCAGTTTTGTAGTACGAATTGTATCTGTCAGCAGAGGGATAGCAACAGAAAGATGAATGTTACATGAATGTTGAATGTTGCTGTTACACCCCACAATACAGCAACGGTTTACCATGGTTGAAATAGTAAATAAGACACACGACTAAGAGGGATGTTACGTCTATAAACAGTGGGCAGTAGTCCGAGTAGCGGTAAATTCCTCGCCTCTTCATCTCCGTGCCCTTTTATCCGCTTTTATTTGCCTGATGTCTGAGTCCTCCATGACTCACTTGGACTTATCTGCACTTAACGGCAGATGATGCACTGTTTGATTTGCTATGACACTGTCCCCAACCTCCTGCACAAAGTGGATGTGAGGAATGCGCTTTGCAATAATAAATGATGACATTAATCTTTGATTATAGAGCACCTTTGAAATCCATGTGGCAAGGGCCTCACAAATAGTAAACAGGCCAGTCCTAGAGATATCAGTTTTTTAAAACAAATCAATATAATTTTTGATACATTAAAACCTGTACAGTGTGAGTAGGAATAGGAGCTAGTTAATGCCATCTGCTTGTGGATTTTGGTGTCACAAGTGGCATTGGCTACATCAGCTTCGCCCTTAACCCAATAGCAACAGCTCTTAGAGGGCGAAGCCTATACGGAATAGAATGATAGTTACATATTGTAACTCCAGATTCTGTGAGTATAGGCATAGCCAGCCCTCTAAGACCCTGGCCACCAACAGTACGGCTCTTAGAGGGCTATGCCTATACTCATACCCTAGCGTTACCCTGTGTTGTTAGCTGCATGCTACCACCGGTAAGCTACACGGGGGTGGAGAGAGAAAATAATACTAGAATAATCCCCCATCTTGCTTTTGATTTTTAATAGTTGGAACCTCATTTTGATTGATTTTCAATTCTAAAATGTTTCTGTTATTATTTGCCTTATCCACATTATTGGTGATTATTTATCTAAACTATTATTGTGATAATATTTTGTGGAAGCACCAATAGTCAACCTTACAATATCGACATTGATGTATTTGCTCAAAATACTGTGATATTTAATTGCCATATCACCTTCTCTACTTAATAGTGTGTTTTTTTGTTTTTTATTACACACGCCCTGCCTGGTAAGAGTCCCTCACGTTTGGAACAAGGTTTTCTACAGAAACAATTTGGAATGTCCAAATCATCAAGAGAACCTTCCCATTTATCATCATGGTTATTACAGCCTGCGACTGTTTTTACAGGCTAAATTGTTTTTTGACACCAGTTGAGTTTCCCTAAAAGCATATAAACACAGATAAACAGACATGGTAAAATGTTTTAATTTTTAATAATTTAATAAGCATACAATAGTGTATGAGATACACATTCATAGTAATATTCAATAAATACGTACTAGTTCTGAGCCAAGTGTGTCGTACACGGGGCCAGCTTAGACACAAACATCCACCGCTTAGGTGTGAATGCCCAACAACAATAAATTCTCAATCTATGAAAATCAACCCTGCGAAAAAAAAAAAAAACATAAGTAAACAAAAGCTGCTCATCAGTCAACTTTTGGAAACTTCTGGTTTCCACACATAGACTGTAAAAGTAATGGACAAAGCTTCCAGGTCTGCGATGTGAGGCCAATGCACAATATCCTTGAACCTGCATTCTGTCTGTATCCAGCAGGGGGCGACTCCACTGGTTTCAAAAAGAAGTCTGTTTTTAAAGAAGTCTATGGAAAAATGACCCTACTTCTCATTTTAAATAATTACTTAAGAAAACATTTGTAAAATAAGTTTATGGTCTCATTTCCTAGTTTCAAGTCTTCAAGTCTTCAATGTAGCATGATGTACATTTTGTAAATTAGTTTGTAAAAATTGTCCCATTTATTTTAAAATAGACGATAAATGCTTTAGAGGCGTGGCTACACGCCAACCTGTCATCAGGACAGAGGCTTAGCAATGCTGACATGGTTATTTAAATAGCCATAAACTTGTTTTTGGGTGTTGTCCGTGTTTTTGTCTTAAATGTTGAACATCTCACTGTGTGTTTTCACTTCATCAAAATTAATTGGAACATTTGGTTTTCTAAGAATGTCTTGTTCAGCATTCTGCCATCCAAGCTAGCTAGCTGATTTTCTGTATTGTTGTACGTGCAGATTAGGGGTGAAAAGGATCACAAAACTCCCAGTTCAGATCGGATAAGTATTGAGTCACAGATCGGATCAATTTTCAGATCAGCACAAAAAAGGGAGGAATTTAAATCTTTTTCTCCTTTTTTCTGTGATGGCCCTGCCCCAGTATCAGCCTACAACAGATCATTTCTAAAATACGATTAAAATAAAATTAGGCCTATATAAAATTATCTCCTGCTACCATTTACCAGGCTGGATACAATAACACAGGCTTTTCTGGTGTTACGCTGAAATCTGTCACCCGTCAGAATGTGCGACTGTAGAGCAGGGCTACCTGCGGTAATTCACTTTGTGACTCTTGTTTGCCGTTACAGGTCATTTACGATCATCAGATGAAAAATTACACAGTTTTAGAAACATTTAAAAGTTACATATAGTTAATTTAACAAACATACTGTTTACATTCACTAATTAATTTCAGGTGTTCCACTTTGATGTTAAGCTATTGGCAATGAAAATCTTCCAGCCTCCGCTTTATTGATAGGCTTTTAATTGATTAACTGATGGTAGCTTGAATTTGATTATGAAAAGCACCACACTTAGTCTCTGACCTCTGTAGCAGAGGGGTGTAACCATAGACTGTAAAAAGGGTGTAATGCACGTACACAAAATTCATGGTTCGGTTCTCGCTTTTAGGGTCACTGTTCAGAAGGCTTTGTTTTTGGTTTAGCTCAAGCACTTTGACCATATGCTTTAATTTGGTATTCTCTATGACTGAGTATGGTCGAATATCCACAGCGAACAAACGATACACCTGACATTTCCCCTACCAAAATGGTTGGTGAATAACAATAATAATAGTAGTAATAGCTATGTCAAAAAATAGTAATAGCTATAGCTATGTCAAAAAAGAAAACCAATACAAAAACTCCTACAAGACAAACAAAAAGAACAACCCAATCTACACTCCTACAAGATAAACCAAACCAGTAGCCACTGTAGCCAGTAGCTAGCTTGCTACTGTAATTTCTCTGCCAAATTTTCATGCTATACTGTACTTGTTCCAGAAAAATAAGCTGAACAAAGTTATCAGTCATCTGGCAATAGAAATGTGCTATCCTACACTTTGAAAGAATGAAACATTAAGTTGTGAAATTTTACTAATTTAGTGGCCGACCGTCCAGTCTACTGGTTGGTAAGCTAGCTTGCTTGCTAGGGGGCTCTGTCTTTAGTCTAGCAGGAAGACAGGTTTAAGGTCTTTAAATTAAGTTTTACGGTACAGGAGATTATCAGTTTATTTTGTAATGTGTAGATACTGTAAGTGGATCCTTTAAGGCATGTTTATGTTGAAATAAATATACCTATACAAGTATTTGTGTATCTGTGAGTGACACCGTAAAAACTAGCGTGACGGACGCTCACTGTCGGCCCAACTTGGACCGATGGCCGACGTGTGTCACAACCTTAAGAGGGGCAAGCAGAGAGAAAAATTACTTCATACTGAATTTATCAAGACAGGTACACAAATGGAGGAAGTGTTGTGTTTACATTAACAAGGGAAAGAGGATAATATGAATAAAAGTATGTCTTAAGCATGTTCCAAATGTAGGCCTGAGAGTATGCCTTGGAAATACTGCTGTGGACATTTTGAATTTACGCCATTACAATACCTCCTCAATGGTTTTACCCAACCTTCATCAGCGCCTGGCCTTTGTTTGTTCTGGCCATTGGCTATTATTTGAGACTTGATCATTATTTCAATACCAGCTTCTATATGAGAATTTACAATACTCAGATTTTCCAAACTACTGGGCTCAGCATAAATAAATCAGTAGCACAATTGACAAGCACATATATGCACTGTGCTGTGTTGACACAAGCTGATGGTCTTGTACAAGTGTCCACAAGATGATGGGATGGCTGATTTAGCTGGTTCAAGACCTGTCAACAGGGTTAATATGGAGCCTTGCAGCTCCTGAGGTTTGGTGAACCCCTGTTCAATTATTTCCCCAATATGCTCCTGAACTCATCTGACTTCCTGATTATGATTAAACAGGCTTAACATTTGTTGTGAGGGATAAGGCTAAACATGCCAAATTGACCAGGCCAATGTCAAGACATCGTCTGATGAAACATTAAGCAGGCATTTAGCCTTAGTTATGTTGATTTGACCTTACAATAATTTGCTGTTTTCTACACAGTCAAGACAGAGATGACTGGCCGTCATGTTAATACAGATCTGCTGGCTATGCCCTTGTTTATGCTACAGGAAACCATGAAAAATGTTACAGATGGTTTTACCAGAAAAGAAAACAGTGGAAATATCCGTGTTTGACCTTGCCTATGCTGCCAACAAGAGTTCTCTGTGACACACTGTGCTCAGGAGAGATCTGCAGAGGCCGGAAAGGGAGCGGTTAATTGACGATCGGTTCAATTTAGCATCCTCAACTGGTAGTTTGACATTACCAAAATCACACCAATCCAATGGAAAGCATTGCTTGTTGCTAACTGATTTTGTCTCCTTTCGCTCTGTCACCATATGTCTGTCTGTGTCACTTTTCCAACTCTTCATCTCGCTACACTTGCTCCTCCACCTTGTTGTGGTCGACGTCCACAGTAGGGGCCACCTGCATAGGCTTGCAGCAGCCGGCACAGACGTACTTGAGGAAGCAGAGGTAGGCACTGCCAGACACGATGACCGTGATGATGATGATGATGGTGGCGCCAAAGGCTGGCGACACAGTGTCTTCAAGGACAGATTTGAGGCCTCCCATGCTGATCCCACCAGACCCCCCGCTTAGTAGGCTCTCGTCAGGCCCACTGGTATCTTGACCTGAAACAGAGAGAGGAGGTCAAAGGTCAGAGTTCAATTCAGAGTTCAATTGTATTGGTGGTATCAGGGCCGTTTTTATCCACACAGTAATGTGACAATTTGGAAGGGTGTCTAAGAGGCATGTTAAGTTTTTGTAATTAATTTCAGATGCTCAATCTATTTTAAGTCTGACTGCCACACTGATTTCCATCATGCACATTACATTTATAAACAATCTAGTCTATATCAACGATGATTAGTTTACGGGATTGCTCAGGTGCCGCCGCGTGACCCGTCAGATGTCCGTCACCTTACGCTTTCTGTGTGTTGGCGTTCTAAACTACGATGTATTTATGAGTATTATGGCTTCTCAGATCTCTGCAGGGTGAATTGAGACAGCTAGCTAGACTGTCCAATTTGAGTTTTCTGTTGTACAACTATAACAACTTTTGAACGAGCATGTTCCACCAAAACAAGTTCCTTCCCGAGGCTATTTTGCAGAGGCACCGTTATTGTGTCCGGCGATTGGTGATTGTGATTGGTTTAAAGAAATACCAATAAACTAGAGCAGGTTTGTCTCCTATCCTGGAATGCTGTGTGGACTAGCCAGATCTTTCTAAGCAGCTCACTATAAACAACCAACAGCTCACACTGCACTACCAGCGATTAAAGTGGGCTGGAATGATCGATTACGCCAAATATCAGTGTTTCCCCTATTCACTCTCAGCAGCTCACTGCTGTAACTTGCTTTTATTACAGGCATATAACCACAGACAGTTGCCTTGTGCATGGACTCACAGCAGTGCGCTGCTGAGAGTGAATAGGGGAAACACACACGTCATATTTGAATAAGTGGAATATTAATTTGTATGTAAACATACTCACTGTAAGGCAATGTGGTAAATTGTAAATATTGGATCAAAAAACATGGTCAGGAGTAAGTGAAAGTCTGACACTGGTCATAGGTAATACCTCAGTAAAGAAATGACAAAGACTGCATGCTGAGCAGACATGCCTGCAAAGACGATCACAAATCTGAATAATGTTTAAATCATTTGTATGAACTTACTACTTCTGTTCCATATAAACATATCCTGAATAATAATAAAGCCTTGAAAGAGGTTGCATTAGAATTAGGGCTGTCAGTTTAACGCGTTATTAACGGCGTTAACGCAAACCCATTTTAATGCCGATCATTTTTTTAACGCACGTTTAACGCATAGAAAGAGCAACGGGATCTGTTAGTCCACTTCTTTAACTGTCTATGGCCACGCCATGTCCCGCCCTACGAAGCAGCTGATTGGTTTGGTTTAGGCATTTCACCACGAGTAGTTATGATAGTGGATTGGTTAGGGGATAGGACCTGAACAAATGGAGTTACGTTACCTTGGACGCCTGGCCAATAGTAGTGATTGAAGGGCGGGTCTTGTAATTTCGCAGACCGGAAACAAAACAGACACAAGCCGCGGCCGGTTTGAGCCATATACTGTCAATGGTTTGAGCCAAAGACAGTATGGTTTGAGCTTACTAGCCGCGTAGCTATTAGGCTCGTCATGGCGATTAGCTTCGGAGCGAGTAGTGACTCTACAGTCAGTGAGAGATACAAAGTGTCTCTGTTCTTTCTGACCATGGTGGGAAACCTGGAGCAGGAAAACCCTCTCCTTGATTTTACGTTGGTTATGAACGAGAACGAGAACCAGGAAATGAGTCACGGGAAACCAGTTGCCATGACGACGGCTATGCCGCTGACGACGCTATGAGCCCATAGACAGTAGGACCAGCCACGCTCGCCTCAGGCATGAGGCAGTACTACCTGCAATGGAAAATCGAGGTAACAGAGTTACATTATGTGACAGATTATTAGTTCCAAGTGTGAATGTTAGTGCGAAATTGAACATAACGTATATGACAATGTTGTTTTCAATAAAAAAAAACATTGTCACAAAGCAAGCCAATCTACTTTTCCATGCTGATAAGAGAATTAAAATGAGAAAATATAATGGGACAAAAAGAAATCAAGGGACATTTAGAATAGATAAAAATGTGCGATTAATTGTGATTAATCGCGAGTTAACTATGACATTAATGCGATTAAATATTTTAATTGCTTGACACCACTAGTATCTTTTGGTATGCATTTCAGAAAAAAATGGTTAGGATTCAGGTGTAATTGCAAATAGTGATTAATCATGATTAATCCACTGAAAATTCTGATTAATTTGATTAAAAATTGTAATCATTTGACAGCCCTAATTAGAATACAATATAAGGATAGTTTTGCTGCACTGTATAACAAGATCAGACTTATTGCCACTAGTGGATGTAGGGCACCGACCAGTCGATGCACAAGACCCCGCACCAAGAGCCAGGGTCTGCCTCTGATTTTTCCTTGAAGCTATCACACCAAATGCTTGCTCTTGGGGGGAATTGTTGGGTCTCTGTAAATTATAGTGTAGTGGTGTATACCGTAAAGTGTCTAACACTATACATACAATTACATTTTATTGCATTCAAAGTGGTCAAACAGCCCTGGTTGGTTAGGGAACATTGCAATAACAGAATAATGTAATAATATGCCAAAGAGTAAACAGCAGTAGCAATCAACTAATTAAAAAGCTGCTGCACCTTTAGCAGCTTTTTTAGTCCCCAAAAGATACAAATAAATTCAACATAGCAACAAGTCAAGTCATACTTTGTGCAAGTCCTGACCTTTTCTCAAACCTCATTATAACCTAAAATGTCAGCTGAGCGTATCTGAGTAACAGCACCACACTAATGCATACATTTTAGCACCCCCATGGTTACTTTGACACAACAGTCATTTCAATGGAGCTAGAGGAGAGATCTTCAACAGGGGGTCTGTGACCCGTAGGGGGGCCTCAGAGCATAAACTTTCATATAAAACCCACTTGCAGCAAGTCACGGAGGTGAAGTTTTGCTGCAATGGACAAACGAGCAGTGGAATAGTAAACAAGGTAATGTTAACGAGACAGAGAGCCAGCCGCTAAATGAGTCAAAATAAAAAACGTAATGTTTCATCCACACATTGCTATGGCCAGATGAGTGACAGCTGTGTTTGGCTTGTTTTCTGTGACCGGTGTGGCGTAAGGGCCTGGCGGAGAGTCACGCTGAACGAGAGTCTGGAGCAAGGTACCCTGGCTTTTCTGCACAACTGCGCGTGCACCATACAGAAGTAGGATTTTGGATTCACTCCCGTTTGCTAATCGGGATAAAAAAGAATGATTGGTTCGCAAAACTAAAATCACTAGTCAACTCGGCATATCATCATTTAAAATGCTTTTTTAAAAATCTCTGCTCAGTCTAGCTCAGTCCATAGGGACTTGGATTGGGAACTGGGGGGTCACCAACGGTGGACAGAGTGTGGACTGGTAGCTGGTGGAGAGGTGCCAGTTCACCTCCTTGGCAAGGCATCAAACCCCCACCTGCTCGGGGCGCCGGCCCATGGAAAGCCCCTTCACTCTAACATGTATAGCATGCATGTATAGGTCCTGAGCATGTGTGTGTATTTCAGTCCTGTGTGTAATTGTTGTTTTCCCTTGTGGGATTATTAAAAGTATGTGAAAACAAAAAAGCAGCAGGAGCTATATGATGGAAAAAAAGACGACAAGGCAGCGCTCAGCGTTGGGGAAACAATCATGTCTGGCTACAATTACAGTATGGTACAATTGTGCAGTCTGAATAGTAATTATTTTTGACAACTTCAAAAAGGCTGGCTCAATAATGGATGCAGTACCACTCGATCCACTATAAAACAACTGCTCCAACCTTCACACCATTAGATGCTTTTCCACGAGTTAGTGAGTTTACTACAAACTTCAAAGAGCCAACCACAGTGTCGTTCAGACTGCAGCTGAAACCATCTCCTCGCTCATTACTGGGGCCTGTCCTGCCTGCCAACAGCGCTGAGTGATACAGCAATTGTCAACCTTTTAGGACACTGACTCATTGGTTAAACTCCCATTATCGTTTTAAGGGCGTTGTCACACCAATAGTCTGCTCTGGTCTGAATCAGTTGACGAGTTTGTAAAGTTGGAGCGGTTTCCCCTTGGTTCGGTTTTGTTCCATACCTGGAAAAATCCAAGCATACCAAAATCCGTCATTATAAATCACGTAAGGTGTCGTATGAGTCTGGGAAAAAAAAACAGCATTTTCTGCATTTTTTACATAACAAAAAAAAAATCGATTATCAAAATAGTTTCTATTCGTTGTAATTGTAATGTCTGTGAGGCCCCCAAAATACACAGAAATACACATCAGCTGCTATCATCCCCACTGCAAAACACTGATTTTTGCTGGCTTTAATCCGTTAACTATTTTCTATGTTTCATGCGGTTTCATGGGCAGGGAAGCTGGACAAATGAATGTGTTTTATATAAATAGTATGTATAATCTTCAACTTTATTGCTAAGGCTTGTTTGGATATTGCAGGATTATTTTGTTAGAATATAGTGTAAGACCTCAGAGGTCAATCTGACATTGCTCACTTTCTGTTTCTCCGGGTCATGAAGAAGTCACGAAGAAGCCACCCGGTCTTCCGAGTGATAAGACATCATCAAAAGTACAGATGAAAACTTAAATCATAAATCCTCTTCAAAGATACAGGACTAATTAAAAAGTGACACTATCTGATCAAAGGAAAAACAGAGTGAAAGCAATGGGTTCTGAGCAGTGAGAGAATGTGATGCAGGTTGGAGTGCAGCCTTGGCTTCCCTCAACTCACAGGCCTACAGGAAATGCACAGATGCCCCTGATTGGTGAAACATCTAAAACTTTGTAACCTGTGTATACATTTGATAAATAGAATGCAACCATAAAGTATTCCAATAGTAAACAGACTGTATGGCCTTGGGTTGAGGAAAAGCCAATGTATTTTTGCAGAGAGAGCAGAGCCGATCCGCCCTATACGCTCACTACGCAAGCTGCGTAGGGCCCCGCAAATTCCTCGAGGCCCCGCCTCCCCCTCGTGTCATAGCGCGTCAATTAATGTTTACAACATCCATGACAAAATGAAGCGACACTATCCTTCTGGTCACGAAAATAGGAAAAAAACACCATGAGAGTGAATTGCGGGAGCAACAATCAGGTAAACTTGTGTTCTCTCCTCTCCAAGTTTGATGTCAGCAAAGTAAAGTTATGTTTATGTGCATTTCTATTGTGGTTTTTTGGTCTTGCTAACCTAGCTGGGCAGGCAGGCAGTGCATCTCTTGTCTAGCTGCTAACGCCAGTCACTTCCAGGGCTGTGTTTTGTGACTTTATGCCTGACAAAAGTGAGAGTAAAATACAATTATTTATTACGTTTGATAAACGACAAAGTGCAACGGTGTTTGTTTACTGCAGCTCGGAAAAGATAACCGCATCGGGTGTGTTATCATGCGTTAGGCGCGTGCACGAAATGAAACGCACATTTTTCAAGCAGAAATATATGTGAAGACCAGACAGACTGTAGGCTACAATATATGGGCGTGAATGATGGCACTCCTCATCAAAGTACACATTATACATACTTTTAAGACACTGATTATCTAGTCTCAGACAATGTGTAGTTAAAAACTCTAAACAACTGCACTAATTATGCAAGATGGAAAGCAATGTATTGACAATTTGACATTGATTTATAAGCTATATTGAATTTAAAATGTTGATTAGCTGGACATACTGGTCAATATGGATGCACATCCCTCAGTAAATAATAACCATAAATCAAGAATTGCTTCAACATGCATAATAATAAATAAATACAAACTTTAACATGCTATGGCAAGCCATTTTAGCTTTTATTCATTCACAGTTTATGCATTTTTGATATCAAGAATTCGATTTTTTTACTATTTGCAAAGTGAATTCTTGATTATTTTTACTAGTAGGGCCTCTTAGTTAATTTTTACCTACCAATGTCTATTTTTGATATCAGGAATTACATGTTCACTTGCAGAAAAGGAATATTTTGATGGTAAGATTTTAATTCAAACATTCAAATGTTTACACATTTGTAACATGTAACAAGTAGTGTAAATGACTGCTTAACTAACTGTGATATTCTTCTCAGTTTATTCTAGACAGTCCAAATAGTCTGGTGGTGCCCATACTGATGCTGAAAATGCCCAGGCTGTAGAAAGAACCAAAGTTAATCCCAAAAGCCAAAGTTCAGGGTTATAATTTATTATTTTCTTCTTATTTATGTTTACGTTAATATTCACTTATTTAATAATATTCACTTGTTATCTTAATATTATAGAACATACTCTATTCAATAAATATTGTTGGTTTGGTCTCATTCTGTTCTATATTGTTGTACTTATTCTCTGACTGTTTTGTTTAAAGGAGGGAGGATTGTATTGGGAGCACTGGAGTGTCAGGTGTGACTGTGTGGCATCACGGGTCAGGTAGAGGGCCCCTTAGCAGAATTTTGCTTAGGGCCCCAGGGAGGTCAAGATCGGCACTGAGAGAGAGTGACATCGTCAAAGGAGCCGGAAAGGACTGGGCAGCAGCAGGGGTCAAGAAGATCTGGACTGCATCCAAGGAAGATAACAGCACGGAAGGGATGGACCAGGAGACTGGAAAAGAGTATAAGAATGTGTAGTTTGAAGGTAGCGGGCATCATTTGCCTGGGGACACGTTGTCTGTTGCTAGGGATAGCGATAGGCTGATTTTGTCTTGTAGGAGATGATCCTTGTGCACAAGTTTTGTATCTGCAATATCATTCACTAAAGCGTGTTATAACTTTAACTGAACGAATCCTGAGTCTTATTTCTGATCCACCAGATAATAAACACTTAAGTTAAAGGTGCAAGTGATCTTAAATTGGAGTCAGATTTTAGGTTTTTGGCCATTTGGGCCAGACCAGAATTGGTCACAGGTCACGTTTATTCCATCAATATAACAAATAGTTCTGTTAAATATTATATACGTCGAAGCGTTCCCCGAGTGCTGTAATGCCTGCCGTTTTGGACGTATTATTGGACGTATAGTTACAAATCAGGTTTCCCTACATTGTGCAAGAACAGGCCGAAGTTCTAATTAAATTTGCAGCAATTCCTGAACGTCTGAGAAGTTTTTAGCTTTTTCTCCACCAGTCATCATGATTCGGTGTAACAACTGCCAGGGTCATTAACATACTGACCAGCATTCACAAGGTGCTTTGCATTGACTATTTATGGTTAAAAATGGCCGTGTACAGGGCGGGATAAGAGGCTGATCAACGTACGCACACTTGTAGGTAATCTGTGATTTATGAAGGGAACATTGCTTACAGGTGTGCGTACACACGGTTTTATAAATCTGACTTTTTTTGGCGTACGCCATTTTGGGCTTTTGGGCATACGTACATTTATAGTAAGGATCCTACGCACAGTTTTATAAATGAGACCCCAGTTCCTTTTACATGCACTAATGGAGAGATGTCAGAGTGAATGGGCTGCGACTGCAGAACAGGAGCCCTGAGTAGTTTGGGGGCGGGGGGGCTCAGTGTAGGAGCACCTTGGCAGTGCCCAGGAGGTGAACTGGCATCACTCCAGCTACTGGTCCACCTTCGTACTTCGATCCGTACGGGGACTTGAACCAGCAACCCTCCAGTTCCCAACCCAACTCTCTACGGACTGAGCCCTGATAGAGGAACGGACCAACCGGATTTACCAATCCAGCAGCAGGGCAGTGACCAAGGACAAAGCTACACCCGGGGCATCACCCCCCCTCTTGTTATGCGAAATGGAGTTGGCTGGCTGGATGTGATCTTAGCAATGCCTTTTATGCTTTCCTTGTCTTTTATTTCAAAGTGTCGGCACTGAGGTAGGGGTAAGAGACCTAAAACATCGCTGTGAAAAATGCAAACGTCATGAAAGTAGTCAGTCATCTTGATAATAGCATGAAGCTAACATTTTTTGGCAGAGTTAGCATTGCTGAACAACTAGATAAAAGCTACAGCATTGGCATTAGAAGGCACAACGAAGAGGTGACAAAAATTCAACACACACTTTACCTGGCCATGATGGATTTTGTTGCCTCTCTTGATGGCGCTTTGAAAGAGCACCTTGTCAGTGCCACTGTATTTAAGGGAATGTCAAAAACTACACAGAACTAGCTTCTGGACTGTATGTTGTCTGTTACAAGAGAAAAAATAATCAACGAAGTCCAAGTGAAGTGAAGACAGAGCTCAGTCTCATCTACAGCAAGGAAGAGCTCAAAGGCTGCCGTGGTGCTGTGGAGCTATTCCAGCCGTTTATGGAAAATAATCTTAAAGAAGTCTTTTCCAAAACTGTCACTCATGAAAGTTGTCATAACCACACCCATGACCATGGCTAACGCTGAGAGGTGCTTCCAAACTTTGAAAAGAGTAAAAACATTTCTCAAAAACTCCATGACCCAGGAGAGGCTGAATGCACTGGCCATGCTGTCCAAGGAAAAGAGACGTATTACTGAGATGACTGACTTTAATCAGAGTCATTGAGAAATTTGCTGGCCAGAAGGAAAGCAGAGCAATGTTTATGTTCAAGTAGTTAACTTATAGTACTTAAAGGGATACTTCACCGCTGGAAAGCTGAATATATCTTTAAATTGGGTCACTTATGTAGCAGAAATGTGAAAATTTTTTTTTAATTGGTGCCTTCTAGGCCGAGAAAAGCCAGAAAATGTGTTTTTGGCTCATATGGATGAAAGACACCAAATCCCAGAATGAACTTCGCTTCGCTGCTTTGAGTCCACTCCCAAGCCACGCCTACCGCTTGACAGACAGACAGCGAGGCATTCGACTCAACTCAATGTGTTTTATTGTTATTTCAACCATATACACAAAACAACGTTTCATCGTGGCTCAAGTGGCGTTACACATTTAAAATATATATATAAACTACATTATATAATAACGACATACGAAACAGGCTACCTTTAGTGCACACAGACATTATAGGTTCCGTAAAGTTCAGCTAACGCATACTAGCATTAGGCTTGGTGGGCTGTAAACACCGAGTATAAACACAGCCGTGAATTAGCGTGGAATGTCGAATGGTCGCCATGTAACAGTCACAAACTCCAGCGGTTAGCAGTTAGTTGGATACAAATCACCCCATTTCTGCACCAGTCCGTGTTAACACAGCTCACCTTCATACAGAGCATCTCTAGCTCGGATCGTCGGAAGGCTAGCAGGCCTGGTAGCTGGACAGTCCGGTTCACTGTTGTTCAGCCATGTTTCCACGAAACAAAAAAAACACAGTCTCTGAACTCGCGTTGGGAACATCGTTGAAGTTGGATGTAGTCCAGTTTGTTGTTAAATGAACGGACACTTGCAAGCAGGATTGATGGGACAGGTGGCCGGCTAGCGTTAGCTCGCTCTGGATGTGCCTTTCCCCCGGCTAGCTTTAGCTTCCCACCTATCCGACGTGAATGCCCCCTACCCCGGCTCGGGGTAGGAGCAAGCCCGCGGTCTCCGTGCTGTTCTCCGTGGCAGGCGAAGCTCTTGTAGTGGGCCGATTATTCCGTCTGTAATAACATTTCCTGCATATTCTCTGATCTGTAGTGATGTATCCCGGTGGTACACGTGCGGTAGTTTGAATGCACATAATTGTTGTAAAAGTTTGCTGCTGAGAAGATAGAGCAGAGCCCTGTTTAGCGAGGATTCAAGATGGCTGACATTTCGTTTTTTTTCGGCCGAGATCGCCTCGCTTCGAGTGATGGGCGGGTTTAAAACATGCGGAAGTAGGTCCTACTACTGGTTGTAGTCTTTTGCTCTGGCCAAAAAATCTTCCGATGACGCAAAAATCGTCATTTTACGTCATCGGAAGATTTTTTCCGGACCCCCCAATGCAGATATCTCCTGTCTCAGGGGGATAAGAGTGAGGGTCGCACGGTCATTCAGAAATACTACCGGGTTTCTACTGATACAAAGCTGAATGCTAAATCGGTGAAGTATCCCTTTAACTAATGCTTTTTGGTAGTGGGTGGGAGGATATAGTTAAAAAAAAAAAACTCAGTGTCACTATCTTCTTATGTTTGTAACTCGAATCTTGTATCGTCTTGCTCTTCTTAAATACATAGTTGTTTAAATAAAGTAGTGCTGTTTGTTTTTCCCAGTTTCAAAGTACTGCTTTGTATTTATTCCCTCTTCATCACCTTCTCAGATATTTTTCAGCAATTTGAGAGAGATGAGGACGAGAAAATCTCCAGTTTCACCAAAAGGTGTAGGGCGGCAATAACTGCCGAGATGGCACACACAATAGCAACCGAGAAACAGTAGGAGAACTCCTGCCTATCACTTATAAGCTAACTTAAAAATAATGAGCCTCTGCTGAAGATAGTCCTGCCAATAATTGAGTCTCAGCCTACCTTTTTGATTTCATTACCTATTTTAATTTAACTGTTTCTGTACAATGTTTTTCAAGTGAAAGCCTGTTGATGTTCATTTATTAAACTGCTTTGTTTAATTCCAGAGTGTGAGTGTTGAGCTTGGTCATCGTGTTACAAAACAAGCCTTAACAAAGATGTTCACATCACATGATAATGTGGTGTCCGATGGTACTTCTTAAGACATGTCTTATCCTTCATGATATCTTAATGACAAATCAAAATGGTACAATTTTACTTGAGGTCTAAGAATCTATCCATTACACTGTCCTAATAGGGTCATGACAGCCAGTTTTGTGAAAAATCCTGTCACACATATATCTGACCAAGTGCTCTGCTCTGCCAGCGTCTGTGTCCAACTTTAGCGGCAGTTGGTTTGACCACGGAGATGCCAGTGACGGACGGCGAGCTTAACTGCAGTCTATTTCTGTGAGAGAAACACTGCAAGCTGCTAGAGTTTGTATGTTCTGCTTGCATGTCAGATTGCAAAGCACACCTGACTACAGGAGACATTAGCTCAGACTTGCAGAGTTTATAGTTAGTGCGGTTTGAGGTTAAGATCACGTTCTCACCTGCCCAAACAAACCGCACCAGCGGGGCAAACAAACTCTAGTGGGATTCAACCGAACTAAACAAGGCGGGTGTGAAAGTGTCCTAGGACAAATTAAATATGCTGTAACAGTATTGTATCATAGGTTTTTCTTTTGCTGTTTGTACTCAGACACTCAGAAGACCAGTCTGATAGTCATTTCTCACAGAGGACATGTTGAAATGTCACTGCAGGAAAAGCACAGGTGTAAATACTACAATAAATGATGGCATGCTGGCTCACTGTCACGCTGCCGTGGCTTACTGGGGCACTTGAAAAGAACTGAGCCATTGTTAATGTAATTAGTAACGCCTGTACTTTTATTTTAAGTCACAATGTTTGCAGGGATAAGGGTCTATTGTTCTTTCAGACATCCTACCCCTAGCTCCCGATTCCCTCACCATCCTATTCCTACTTGTCCTAATAAATCTGTTAGTTGAGCCGTGCAATTGAGTCCGTTCTTCATAACACAAATTGACTTGAATTGTAATGAAGCTCAGCTTCATTAAGTTCACTAAGTTTGAATGAAGCTCAGCTTCATTAAATTCACTAAGTTTTTTCATCAAGACTTCTATGCATCCTATGGTCTCACGGCAGTTCGTGAAATGGTCACATCATTTTTAATCTATTGATTCGTGTACACGTTTTTTTCGTGGTGGTCAGCACGTAATGGGAACACGGAGGTTGGGTTTAGGAAAAGAAGAACGGGGAAAGGAAACGTGACACACAGGAAACGATCCGCGGTCTCTGGAGGATGAGGGCCGGTCTCTGGAGGATGCGGGCCGGTCTCTGGAGGATGAGGGCCGGTCTCTGGGGGATGTGGGACAACAACAAGACAGTTGGGTTTAGGAAAAGAAGAACAGGGAAAGGAAACGTGACACACAGGAAACGATCTGCGGTCTCTGGAGGATGAGGGCCGGTCTCTGGAGGATGAGGGCCGGTCTCTGGAGGATGCGGGCCGGTCTCTGGGGGATGCGGGCCGGTCCCTGGGGGATGCGGGCCGGTCCCTGGGGGATGCGGGACAACAACAAGATGTTTGGGTTTAGGAAAAGAAGAACGTTGAAAGGAAACTTGACACGCGGGAAACGTTCCGCAGTCTCCTGGGTGATAGTCCTCGGTTTTTTGTGATCCATCCACCACCCCAACCAACATCCCTACGCGGATTGTCGGCCTTTCATACTACTCACTACCGTAGTTGGGCTGTGATCACGAAAGATGCTTCCCATTGAAATATATTTAAAAAACGTGCTGACCACCACAAAAAAAAAAAAAAAAGAGATAAACGTGTCTGTGTGCACAAATCAATAGATTAAATTACGTGACCATTTCACGAACTGCCGTGAGACTACATTTCTCGCTCTCTCCCAACCTAATCAGCTGCACTGTCCTCAGCTGAATGTGGGAGTTTACTCTGTTAAACCAACCAGATTTTTGTCATTTCAGGTAAAATCGATGCAACCCTCCTCCACACCATTCACCTCCAGTTCTTATCATTCCCAGCGCCCAGTGTTCCTCCATCAGAAGCCCAGCTTCACATCACATCCATCCAGATCTTCTCTTCCTTTATCCCTTCATCACGACCACCAGTGTTTAGACTCCATCAGGGGGATATTCCTATATATCCATGGCCTCTATACCCCTTATAATTTAACACTGCGATAGAGTCTAATCCCCAAAGATCAACCTATCATGCACCATGTTCATTAAAGTTATTTCACTCTTAAAGTAAGTCTCTTCTGATTGAAATCACTTCATTTCAAGCAGTACAGTTAAAATAGACCAGCAGAGTGAACCCACACTGAGACAATGTTTTCTTCACTATTTGTGATGGCAGCAGTGACAACAACACTCAGACTGTATTTAAATTAAAAGGTCAAAAAATGCATTTCACACAGGTTGCAGAAATTTATCAAGCCAATGTAGGCAATATTTGTTATTTTTTGATATTCAATCAGGAGAGACTTTAATTGCAGATATGCAAAAGAACAATATTTATTATACAACTGCATGACAAAAATGTATGAGTCTTTTGGAGATTAGACTCCATCAAATTCATATTTTTAAAAGGGGTAGAGAATAGGAAACATATCCCCCAAAACATGACGGGAATTATAAATTAGAAGATATGATTTGTGTACACTAATCACGTGCGTTCGTAAAAGCCTACTAGCATATATACCTTAATACTTACCTCCTGCGGCAACAGATCTGAAACTAGAACTATCGGTGAATTGATACAACCCCCAAAACTGAAGTAAATAATTCCCGCAATTCGGTCAGCCGCAGAAACGGAAAGAATGATGTATCTCACTGAAGCAGCAATTCAGGTCGGCGACACACTGTACTGTGGCTCTGAAGATAGAAAAACAAATGCAATAATCCATCTCCGATACCACATATGAAATATTACTCGTGTGTCAGTCGCCGACCACTCGGACAGCATCGATTTATTTTTATTTATTTTTTTTCTTCCTTCCTTCTTCCCCTCTCCTTTCAGCAAGACAAAAACCCAAACTCAGGCCTGGAAAAAAAAAGATGGCAACTCAGGCCAGCAAACCACACAAACAGAAGAAAATAAATCAGACCAAATAAAATCAGACCACACGGCCGCTTCGGCTGCAAAACATAGTACATATGAGATGCCAACATATAATTGTGCAAAATCAACTTGTTGAATGTGAGAATTTATCAGATTATGATAAAACACCACCACCAGTTATATGCATGATTACAATGGTTAAGGTTTAGGGCAGGGGTCTTCAATGTTTTTTTTTTTTTTTTTTTAAGCCAAGGACCCCTTAACTAGAAGAGAGACGGATCAGGGACCCCCTACTACATATATTGTATAACATGTTGCATATTAAACTGGGCCTACAATAACATGTAAGGTGGCCTAAAGCCTTTATATACATACTAAGCTATTAAAATAGTTGTTGGAATGATTTTATAAATTAGGTTTTAATGTTAAACATACATGTGGCACAGTGAATCCTCAGGATGAACTGTATCTGTGGATGGCCAACCTTACCCATAGGCAAGTTTGCTAATAATATGTTGGATTATTTCTTTTAGGACGTTTCTAATTTTTGAAAAAAAACTTAACCATAATTTGGAGGCCCCCCTGCATTGACTCTGAGGACCCCCTAGGGGCCACGGACCCCCTGTTGAAGATCCCTGGTTTAGGGAATCTCTGGTCGAGAGGACAACATGACGTCAGGTGAAAATATGAGATTAGCAGAGGATGTCCATCGTCGAGTTGGATAGAGGAGTACTTGGGACACCTTGATGGCAGCAAAATAGCAGGCCTTGTTCTAAAATAGGTGACTATTTTAAATCAAAGACCCGAATACGGAGGTGAAACATTAGCTTTGATGAGACAATCTTTAATGATGGTTACACCACATTAACGTAGGGAAATTACCAGATAAGACCGTGCAAGGGAGCTAGTAAGAACATTAGCAATGACATAGTCCATCATAGAAATAAAGTAGGAGAATGTGTCTGCTTGGCTACAAAATGGCTCCTTGGCAATAAACATGTTAGAATTATAAGCAGTATGATTTAAATGTAGCCAGATGCATGAGAAAGGCCACGTTCAACGTCAGTGATAATCTCACGTATTTATGCTGCGATGAGATAATGCTCTACGTTGAGCATGGTCCAATAAGGTCAGTTTAACCATCCTGCAATGGACAGTTTAAACATGCTGTAGAGAAAACAGATTAAACGTGCTGAATGATGAGCTCTAGTCTGGACCACAGTGCGATGACGTCATGTAAAACATGCTCAAGATGAGACGTCGAACATGATGAGATCCTGTTAGAAGTGCGGCAAAGAAGGGTCCTTGCTGCAAGATGAAATACTGTAACGTAATGCAGGGATGAAAACCTGGTCAACTTGCTGCAAAGATGAGTTTGCGTTACATGCTTGAGAGAATGATGAATAACCACCTCTTTGCCAGATGCGAAAATGAATCCCCCATACACACTGCCTAACGTCTGCAATGAATTACTGCTAATGATGTGATATCTCTGAAGATAACTTAACACGCGTGTTGCTTCCCAAGAGAAAAGAAACAACCCTGCCCAATATTAAAACAATGATGTAACCACAGACGTGCCACAATGAGAGATGAAAAGCATAGACGTTACTAAACCTATTAACGATCAAATTGTAGCATTGTGACGCTGAATGTATGCCAGCCATAGAAAAGAGAAGAACAGAGAAGATGGACTTAATCCCACACTGGGGAAATTTCAGCTATATACATATATAAATATATACATATATGAGTAAGTAGCCTATTGCTCAAGATCATGTAAGGTTTAGAGTGGAGATAATTCATATTTGAAAGTCGAAAGGCTCATAATTCAATATAATTTATATAAGTTATTACTAAAAATGTATTTTACAATGTCTAGTCAGTTAATCATTTATATATCTATGTTCATGTTAAATGTTTACATGTTTTAACACGGTCAGGATATTCTGTTAAACTGCCTCACCACAGATTCACTCACGTTTACCTCAGTCTAATTTCTCTAATGCTTGTGATTGGTTAGTTCAGTCACGTGGAAATCCGAACAAGAAAGTGAGTGGTGTTCAGTAAAGTTACACTAGACAGACAGACAGACAGACAGACAGACAGACAGACAGACAGACAGACAGACAGACAGACAGACAGACAGACAGACAGACAGACTGACTGACTGACTGACTGACAGACTGACAGACAGACAGACCGGACCCTCACGTTACTATGAGGAAAGAGCTGCTTCCAACGACATGAACAGTAAACACCTATATAGCTTAGCAATAAAAAGCATAGTGTATACCGCCGTAAATGCGCACGTAATTAGGAACGTGAACGTAAGAACGAAATGTTTGAGCACTCTATAAGCAAACCCAGAAGATGGAAGCTACTCGCCCATTATGCTGCCAATAGATGGTCAAGCCTGATGCATTAATCAGAAGATATAGAATACGGTTGGAAACCCCCGATATGCGGAGTAAGCCACGGGCGAAACCGCGGATTTAGACGGCGCCCGGGAACTCAGCCGTCCACTTTAAGTGAGGCGGAAAACATGAATGAACAAAATGCAGCCCTAAAAAGACAACTCAACTTCAGAGGGTTTGGGAGCTCCAGCTGGGTCGAAACACACTGATCCCTCTGCCGTGATAGAACCGGATGAAGTCTCGTTCAGCGCCACCGGGAGTCGGCGGCGGGAGCCAGCTGAGCAGGTCGGAGCAGGGCCGGGAGGCGATTAGTTGCTGACATCGAGGCAACGTCCTCAGGAACATGCAGACGTGAGTAGATAACTTGCTGGATGAAATAGAGCTGCCAGGTGCTACAGTGCTATCCGCGTGTGTCCACCATAGACAGTTAAAGTTGTCCACCGTTGCGCGAAAAAGCTGCTTGAACATGAACCAGTGTGAGAGAGAAATTGCTCTAGGATAGGCATCAGCTGGTGAGCGCTTTTCCTGCAACAAACTGAACATCACAGGAGAACATATTTAAGCAGAGCTGTAGTGCTGTGATTGGTCCTTGAATTCCGTGGTCATGTCTGATTGGTTTAAGTGAAAGTATTGCTTCTAAACAGCTGATTTGATTTACGGAGAAAGAGTAATGATTGGGTTAATGACGTCTTCCTGAAAGAATTTGCGCTGAGCTTAATTTGTGAGCCTTCTGATTAGCAGTCACTTCATTAGCAGCAAGATGTCAATATGTATTTTGGCAGACGTTGCTCAAAATCCCAATATACTACATCCCTCCTAATTAGCTCTGACTCTCTTCTGGGTGCATTAAGTATTTCTGGAAGAAAAGCAGTAGCAAATGTTGCAACTATGACCTCCAGCCATTTATACAGGTTATTATTTTTTGACAGAGAGTGAGGTATTAACTTCAGAGGAAAATTGAATTTGAAACAACATGTTCACACTTATCTTAAACGTATGTGCATATAAATGTGTGGGGTGAATTTATGGAACTGACTGAAGAAAGAAATCAAATGTAATATCAGACAGCTTTAAAATATGTGCAAACATTTCTTTTTGCAAGGTACAGAAATGAGGAAGGGGAATGTAATGCACGCTAATGGTGATGTTTGTGTTGGTTTTCCTTCTTTTTCACATTCTCGATTGGGCGGTGTTGTTGATTATCCATGAAAAGGATGGACATGGAAGCTGGAGCGGAGACTTGGTTTATGTACTGTAATTGATTCAGTATTTTGTTGTTGTTTATATTTAAATATATAATTATGATATACTTTTTTGATTATCTTTACTATTTCACATTGGAAGCTAATAATTGGGTTCTTAATGTTTCTATTGGTCTTTGTACAGTACCACAAAGAAGGAAGGGATATCTGTTTTCCATTCTCACCAACAATCTTCTGTTCTAGTCATATCCAACTACTGACATCGCACTGTTCTTGATAGGCCCAGAGCATTGGGTACCTACCATTAAAGGCCAAATAATATGTATGTATTTCCGGTATCCCTGGAATATCTTCTCAATCAGGGAAATTATATTAATACCAAGATATTTCAGCCCCTCCTTCTTCCAGACTGAGTAGTGGGAAGATGTGCTGGAAAGGTCATGCAGTTGAGAGGTGTCACTTCACTCTTACATTACATTACATGTCATTTAGCTGACACTTTCATCCAAAGCGACTTACAATTGCTACAATCACGCCTCTGGAGCAACTAGGGGTTAAGTGTCTTGCTCAGGGACACATTGGTTGATGTAACGCAGTGGGAATTGAACCTTGATGTCCCACACCAAAGGCATGTATCATATCCACTGTGCCATCATCACGGAAGGCTTGTATCATGTGGATGCGCCGACAGTGTTGTTGTCATTACATAGAATTCCTCATGGGGGAGACAGAAACAATGCACTATAGCTTTAATAATAAATCATCTGCATATACATTTATTTTTTAAATAATATCCATATTAATATTGCTTATTTGTTGGTTAGCCCTGATAGCACATGCGAGGGGTTCTAGAATCTGAGTATTGATTAGATTAGTATAGAATAGGGGCAGACTAAACAAGCATGGTGCTTCTTTTTACTCCTCGAACAGGAAATAATAATTGATGGTGCTTATTGTTATACATATCTATTGTGATTATTGGTTATTTTACATTTTGTTTTTCACATATATATTTTAAATGTTCGAAATAAATACATTTAGTGTCAATTTTGTTTTTGCTATGACACAAGCTCACTAGATATATTAGGGACAAATCTTTTGTTGTGTTGAATTTTAGATGTATGAGCAGATGAGATCTCATTAGAAAACAACACATCAATCAACCAGCACACACAGTCAAACCACCCGGATATCATTACTTCCACCTGGAACCTCCAATTACACCTGGTCGACTCAGCCACAAACACACACAGTGCCATTCCATTAATCTTTCAGCCTGATTTCGTCTCCATAATTAGGAGTTGTTTGATTGAAAAATCCTACACAAATATGCAAGGACACGCCAGCTTGATGAATGATCAATTTGCAAAAAGAAAAGACTACACACACTCACACACACTTCCATTCATACTTGTATTGATCTAACAAGTATTTGTACTTGGGTAAGTAAATCATTGACACAGTAGATGTATTCATCAATCCATTCTAGATTCCTGTTACTCTTTCTTGTTATTTGATGTATGCAGCTGTTAAAGAGCCCCTATTATAATCATTTTCAGTGTCATATAGTTTTAATCTTGGGGTCTACTACTGTAGAACAGGTTTACATGCTTTTAGGTAAAGAAAAAACACATTGTTTCTCATACTGCTCAATGCTGCAGCTCCTCTGCCTGAAACAGTAGGCTCGTTCGAGATGAGCTGCGCCTCGCCTGTAAAGTGGACGAGAGCAGGTGGTGGCAGCAGTGGGCAGTGAGAAAATAATTAAATACATTTTATTTTTAAATAAATTTTATTTTATTTTATTGAATTAATAAACAACAGACTGTAGATGATCTGTAATCTGAACGGATTTAGTGTCTCTGACTTCTAAACGTCACCATCAGCCACACAACATGTGTTCTGTACACAACAAGCCTTTAAATCAGACAAATAGCAACTGCGACTGTGAACCAATCACTGTTAGATCAGCTAAGAGCCAGGCGTTTGCCCTGGGTCTTGCAGTTAGTGGAAAGCAACTGCCGCGCTTGCCTCTCAAACCTGCCGCTGCCTTGATCTCGTGAGGTCATCGTTGCTCACGTGTGCATGACGTCAGAGCAAGTCGGGATCAAGTCGGACACAAATCTAACCGGCATGCATTGGGCGGCAATCGCCGGTGATGTGCAGGCCTAGCTCATCTCGGACAAGCCTAATGCCTTCACAGGGGGCATGGCTGGTCAAAGGGGGTTCAACAACGGTAGAAAAGCAATGGTAAAATGAAAAAAAAAAACATTCCTTTGTTTTTTGGCTCAATATTTTGTTAAGTTATTTAACTAATTGAATCACTATGCAAATATGAATGTAGTTGAACTACCAGCAAGCTGCTGTAAAATGTATATGTCACAGCCAGTGCTGTGACTCTGTGTTTTGTTGTTTGTCTCTTTCTTCCTTGGACATGGTGGAGATCCGAGTGATTGCACTCAGCTGCATGATTGGACTCAGATGCACACAATCTCCTATTATCTGTGGCACAAAATACACCAGCCTTCCAGAGACTCAATGCCAGATTATTGCTTACCAGTATAGGTACTGTACCTCTGGCCAACAAACTCTTGTTGCAGCTACTCATTGCTAGTCTTCGGTCTTCAGTCATTCCTTTCTGGGCAGGCAAGGGAAAATAATGTGAGTGCTTTTTCAGAGACACCGAGTGTGGACAATAATGCATGAAGGAGCACTGGCATCAGTAGCTCTTTATCTAATCACGGATTATTCTACAGCCCTGCAGGCAAAGACTTTCATTAGTACAGTTCCATATGCAATAATATGATTTGTTTTGTTCGCGGTGGATGGGTACACTTGAATTCAAATTTCCCTCTTTCTTCTTCTGAGAAAACAATCTCACCACAACAATGATGTAGTAGCTTTAAAGGTATTTTATATAAATGAACATCTGTTAGATCAAAGGCCTTTTGATCAACACATGATCCTCATCATAGTCACCAAATTGAGATTTTTGGTAGGGGCATGATGACTTTTCGTTATAACATTTTTTTTCATAACACAATTGTGTTGTAGCGAGCTACATGTAAGAAGTCAGAGAGCCAGCGCTACTTAAATTTAAGGTAGTTTATCCATGTTCTACACACACTCGATACACAGAGGTCATCAAGCTACCCCAGTGTCTCAGTCATGGTAACCCCAGGGCTGCCAACTCTCACGCTTTGGCCGTGAGACACACGCATTTGATTGGTTTCACACGCTCACACGCAACACCCCCGATTTCTCATGCTGAAGTGTCAACCCGGTCGGTCAAATGCCTGAAATATGAGTTTATCTATAGATCTACCTGTTGACCCACTCGTGATCGACTAGTTATGCTTTCAGAGACGGTGAGGGGGTTCAAGAGCGCCCCATGTCTGTGGAATTTTCGACATGTTCTCACATTTGCGATGCTACTACACAAGCCATCCCAGGCGCATTTTCCCCCGCATTTCCCCGGCTTCAGGTATGTATGCTTTGAGTATTTAATAAATACAGACCTGTCTGTCGCTTTGTGTCCACTCTCTCTGTAAAAATAGAGGTGAGCAGCGCGGCTGGCAGAGATGGGAAGTAACGAAGTACAAATACTTCGTTACTCTACTTAAGTAGATTTTTCAAGTATTTTTACTTTACTTTTTACTTTTACTCCTTACATTTTTAACACAAATACCGGTACTTTCTACTCCTTACGTTTTACAAAAGTGGCTCGTTACTTACCCACTTACAAAAGCGCGATGATACGTAACAACATTGTTTGTGACAGAACGTTCTCATTTTCATTCATAAATTCACCCCGTCTGTGTTGGGAAGCTCCGACATTTGGACCTTCGGGGTTTCCGTGGCCCTGGATCTGACGTGAGGTCACTTAACGTTACTAAGCAACAACAAGTTGCATTCTTTGCGCGGTCTTTCCTTTCTCGCAACTAGTTAGTTACCTAGAGTTTGAACTAAGTTTTATAAGTAACGAGATATGAAACGTTACTAAACAGACCTAAATAACACTACTTGTGTTATTTAGCTGCTGCCACGTCGGGTGATACTGCAGCTGCCACCAACGTTAGCCTACTGTTACCTGGTAAGTGAGAGTAGCTTATATGATACCGCGTGCGCGTGTGTACCTGCGTCTGAGTACAGCAGTAAACAGAATACCATGTTTTATGTCCTTGTTTCAGATGATGAGAGAGACAGTGAGAACTCCCGGCCTTCATAAGGTCAATGATTATGCAACATTAGAGTAAATTCTTAAATCTTAAATATGCATTGCTTTACACAATTAAATGACTATATGGTAATGTTAGTTAGCAATGGTCAGATAATTAACTAAAATAGAAAGAGTGGAACTTTTTTCTCCTTCCGTCTGCTTTTTATGCATTTGTTAGCCATGGTGTTGAAGATTGTAAACCGTTTATTAAATACTTTTGAGTAAATGTAGGCCCTTATCAGCAGATTTTACTGCTAATCAATACAAAAGTTGTATGATGATGATAATTATTAGTCATGGTTTTGTGTGGCAGAATAGGGGTGTCGGTTAAACGGCTTATTTGTGTGATGTGATGTCCTGTTGCGTTCAGGTTTGGTTGCGTTTCTCAAAAAGTTAAATCTGTCTTATCTTTTCTCAACTCTAAGTGTTGTTTTTCCAGGACTTTAAATTAAAGCCATCAATACTTAAATGTCTGTTGCCCGTGTACAGTTCGTATTCAGAAACGTCACAGTACCGACTGTATGGGATGTCGCTCTGGGACAGGCGAGTATGAGGCTGGGAGGGGAAAATCACAGTATACTCACTACAAAAAAATAGACTACACCACTGGTTAGTTGTACTCTAAACGTATGCAGAACTTACATGTAGATTCCTTTTAAATGTTGATTAAAAATGGAACTGGATCTGTGAATTATTACAGAATCACAATTGAATTCATATCTTGCTACTCAGTCAGAATCTTATTAACCTGGAGTCCCAGTCTCTGTCACAATAATCATATATGTGATGTTTTAGGCCTTTTGGCAGACATCCATTTAAAATGTACACAATGGCATATATACATAAAGAGCCTTTTCTCCATGTCTACTGAAGTTTCTCAGCTTGCATTCTAGTAACATTTGTGGTCCAGGTAGCTTTGCATAAAAAATGGTTGTCATTCGCAAGGCTACTTTTACTTTTATACTTTAAGTACATTTCCAAGCCTGTACTTTGTTACTTTTACTTGAGTAAATAAGTTAAATCAGTACTTCTACTTTTACCAGAGTATTTTTTAACACAAGTATCTGTACGAGTAAGTATGAGAAGTGAGTACTTTTCCCATCTCTGGCGGCTGGTAAGTGTAGCAACTTCAGTTAATTCTAGTGGACTCGCTCTGTTGTGGGCAGTGACGTGTTGCATCCGTGCTCCACCGCCGATGTACAGCAGCGTACAGCTACTTCTCTAAACTTTGTCAAGAGACCAGAGACCCAAATGGGCCTCTGTGTCTATGAGGAGGGAAGAGTAAATGAGGCCTACATGCGTGTTGACTCAGCAGAGATAACATTACAAAAGTTGA